>JAHWFP010251459.1:40424-61143 GCA_023313725.1 Lithobius niger
TTCGTTCAACATTAATCGCAAAGCAATGTATATCTGTGTCTGTACAACTGGTGGATCATTATGAAACAGTTCTTCGGATCACTACAAAAAACGTTGCTCTCTTCCCCGCTTTGTTTTTTTAATTTTTTTAAAATTAGCGTAAAGAACGAAAAAGAGGCATGATTTAACGCTAGGCTAAGTTTTCTTTGCTGACATGTTTGCGAATTTGCTGACTGGAAAAAGTGAAGGTGAAATGGCTCCCCTTTTTTGCATTTTTTTTTTTTTTTTGCTTTTAAAAAATTTTTGTTATAACCATCTTAATTGCCGATTAAAAATGTGTGAGCTTTCAGGCCTAGTTTTAGGTTTTCGGCGTATTTGTCCGCGTTTAGGCCTAATTTTTACCTGCTGTCTTAATTTCGTAAGCAGCAGCTAACGGAGAGTTGGGTTCGAGAGTACGCTCATTCATTTAATGCAACACGGTGCGGAGATTTGACGTTGCCGAGGCCACGTAATTTAAATACGGCCTAACTTTCAGCTTTCAGGCCTAATTTTTGTTATCTTACTGTTTTAATTTCGTAAGTAGCGGCTAACCGGGAGAACTTTGTCGAGAGTAAGCCTATTCAGCCATCCAATGCGGTATCGAGACTATTTTAAATGACGCTAATGTGTGTCATTAACGAAATCCTTTTGTTTTTATGGTTGCGTGTTTTCCTGTAGTGTTTAAATGCGACAGTCCAATGTTATTATTTCATTGAGTTACGTCCACAAAGCTTATTAGCTGTAAGGAAACAACAATGTTTTAATTTGACGTGTTATAAATTCAATGGTCGACTCTTGATTGCAAAAAATAATAATTGAATTTACTTCTTCTCACTCCATCAATATTTACAACATAAAATTTCACATACAACGAGACCTCGATCAAACGAATTTGTCCCACAAGCCGGCAAAGAGCGTCTCCGCCGCTTGTAGCATCCTTTTGCGAGTGTCTGACTTGTGGCGCTAAAACGTTCTAATACTTATAGTCTGGTTTCGCGCCACTCAATAAATAGGATAAAATTTACACAAGAATGGAATGTCCGTCTCTCGTAGAAAGTTTGTCGCACACACGTTCGAACTGCAGCTGGCAAAAGTATCAAGTTGATGTTCTTTTCCGAATGTTGTAATTACCCCTTAATTACAGGTAATTGGATAATTACACCAATTTGGGCTTCGAATAGAACGCTGCAGTCGATCCTTACAGTGTTTTTCTGACTAATTTTTGGTCGCTGTATCTGATGGGGGAAACCGTTTGTCTATCTGGTATACCGTTCTGGAATTGAAAAAAAAAGCGATCGGTTGGATGGACAGACGAATGGATAAATCGTTGCAGTTGTCTTCTCAGCAGTGTTTCGGCCGTACAGAAGACTAAAAAAAAAAATTCCTCTGAAGTCGGTGAGTTCCATATCAGAGCAATACGGCAGTGACACGACGTAGTATTATTGTATATAACTCTATGCTGGAGCCTTAATGGGTTAGCTGCAAGGTGCACTGCAGAGAGAAACAGAAGGGCGTCATACTGAAGCCGATGCTGTGAAGAGTGATTTCTTAGGCCTAAAACACGCGATTTTTTTGTTGTTGGAGAAATCAACGTTATTTTAAGCCTAAGTAATCCGCTCTTCCGTTGGTTTTCCCTCCATTTTTATTTAGTGCACCTTGTAATTATGCCCTCCAAAACCCATGCTGGTGCCAATATGGCGGCAAATGTCACTGCTTTATAGTAAAGTATACTCACTTCTTTACGGGAGGAGCATATTCCTATGGAAAGCTACATTCGGCAAGCGTTATACGGGCATCAGAACACGAGCAAATAGGAAGAAACGCGTGCTGTTACAACGATGGCTCGTTGGGATACACAACGACTTTTTTTTCCTACACGCAGAAAACTTTCATGAAACCGGAACTTTGGCGCTCCACCACCGGATATAAGACACACTGCAACTAGGATGATACAGGGTAAACTCCGCTAGTGTCAGTGGCCATCTTAATCCGGTTTCGTAAAATTTGTGCATGTGTAGAAACAAGTTGTTGTGTGTCCCAATGAGCCACCGTACTTTGCGAACGCGCATCTTAAAAATGGCCGGCAAACAACACTAGGGAGAGCGAATTTCGAGAAGGTAAACTGTGTTAGCTAACGTTTGCGGTATGCAATTTGTAAAAATACCACGGACTTGTTGTGGTAGTTTGCGACATCGCGATGTCTATTTACGGGGATCTTTGAACTCTCAATGTGGGCCGACTTAAAGGTGCACCCGGCCTGCCTTATAACCTTCCGCCTGCCGTATCACCGCAACGCGCCGATCGCATCCATGCTTTTACTATAGTCAAGGTCAACTGAGACAGTACCTTCGTTCCTCGCAGCGAAGAACGGCACTACTGTCTCAGTTGGCATTGCGCCTAATAGACAATCCAGCGTGAACGCATTAAAATGTTTCGTCACAAATCGGAGTGATTCTCGTATTTTAAAATCACAATTTAGAATTTTCTAGACTAGTGTCTTATAATTTTGCTTCGGGGTTCTATTGAAATAATTAATTTTAATTTTTATTGCATTAGTATTTTAGATTTTTGATCTCTTAGCAAACGATTAAAATTAGTACTGCGCACACACAGATAAATCTTCAATGTCAATGTCGGCGCGCAAAGGATCATATAGGAACAGGACGTTCTTAAATATAGTTAACAATATTCAACAGAAAATCTCCTAGACGCCACATTTTAAAGCGGTTTTTTAGCAAGGGAAAGACTAACGTTAAATAAATAGACCTTTGGGGGCCGTACTTGATGTGGAGGATCGAGAAAAATGGCGCTGGGAGGTATATCCCTTTAAGGTACGCTTACCAGCGCCATGTTGTCGGTGCTTCTAAGACTACCTATATTTAAAAGACTTAACGCTCGGTTTCACGTAGCATGCTAGACGCGTCGTCCAAGCGTTGCGCTGAACTGAAAGCACGAAGAACGAAAAACCCCAATCGTAGCATTGATTAGTGTATGCGAGATGGACAAAAACGTGATATCTTCTCATTATTGGATTTACCGGTGTTGCAGCGCTAAACGAACATTATTTTACGGTAATGGTGACTATTCTTGAAGTCTTCGGACGATTTACTGCTACGTCAATGGATCGTTTAACTCATTTTTAATGAGAATTGAAAACGCCGTAGCGTATCATACAGTACAATACACACGTACCTTGGTTGCTCTTCTGCTTGAAATTCATGAAATTAAACCTCCGGAGGCTTCGTTTTGTCGTCGAGTGAAAAAAAGAGGCACGTAGCATGAAGCCAGTGTTGTTAAACTTTAATAATCTGGTGTCAATGCAGTGTTTTAAGTTTAAAATCCGCGTATCGCGTGTCACACGTAGCTGTCAAGTTCACAGTTCAGTCCGCATGCTAGAGCAGTTTATTTTTGGGGTGTAAGTAGCGCGACTGGTGGCAGAATCGGTGGCTAACTGGACGACGCGTCGTATTTCTAACGTTAAGCCTTTACATCCAGGTAGCTTGGTACTTCTGCGGTCCTTGGTCAAGCGTTATGCGCTATTTGTGCTAGTAACCCTTGTGCGGGGACACGTTGCGACTATACGCGCTGGAAGAATTACAACCCCGGGTTTCATGCTTCACCGGTTACGTCGGCGTGTGGGATCGCAAGATGCACCATCTGTTTAGGAACTACTTTCCTGAGCTGTGGTAACTATGCAGGAAAGTGCCCATAGAATACTGTTTGGTTGCTTTGTTATTTTGTAATCAGATGTCGGAGAAAATTCACTATTTCATCTTAGAAACTTGGGGTAGTAAAGCATTGTTGTTGACTTTTGTGGGAACCGGATATTGGTGTGATTAGGCCCAGGGAGCTTAGATTATACGTAGCCTTGATAGGGTGGGCCCACTTTAACCACTTATCTATTACGGGTTACCGCAAGAAACCGTGCAAGATTTTGAGAGCTGCTTCAAACGCATCTGACGTCACTGCTCCCATTTCGCACCATTTTACTGATTCTTGCATCTCATTGGCTTTTGATTTTGCTGATGAATCGACACAAAATTGGACTAACAAACGAACGAGTGCTCATCGTCCAACGTAAGCCGGACCGCTCCAATTGTTTAAATTGTTATAAAGTGCATTAAACTAACAGCACAATCGACAATGCGACTGAAAATCGCAACGTTTGTTATCAGACGGAGACACCGTCACAAGCGACCACCGTAAAAGCATGCCATTGTTTTGATTTGGAAGTAATGACGTCACCAACTCTCGACGTGGGTAATCGGGTAAGAATCTGTCGTTTTGTTTTAATAATGTGTATTTTAACGTTCAGTAAAGGTTGAGCGATGAGATAGTTCATAACTATTCATTAATTTCGTTAAAAACTACTCGCTAGTTGAAACAAACCTTTTTGTGGTTTCGAAAACCAAGCGTCGTCTGCTTCGAGGATTGGTTTTGGAGCAAAAACGTCATCAGCTGAATCTCGGTCGTGTATACTTTACCACGGGAAATAGCTGTGCTATAGCTCAGAGGCATTCAACTGAGTGAACCGACCCGGTAGTAGTAGGTCCCTGATTAGGCCTATATGTTTGGGTAATTAGGCCTGTAAAAGCACATTTACGCAAAGACTCGCCTTTGCATTCTCTCAGCTAGAAGCTGAAACATAGCCTCCTAAAGTATTTTTTTTTCAGTGTGTTTCACCAGGCCTAACTGACATATTTCACTATGTCTACTTATGGTAGCGTGACTTTTACCTTCTTTTAGCTTTGTGGGGGTCTCTGTGTGGGGCGTCGGACGAACGTCTAACTGGAAAATTGTCTAATGGGATCTAATGGGTCTAAAATCTGCCTAAAAAAAATCAGGAAAAGCTTTTAAACGGAATATCGTATAATGGATAATTGTATAATGGATAAACGTCTAACTGGAATAACGTCTAACTACGGTTTTTGATGTTATACGTATATCCGCAGCGAGCGCGGCAGCGCGAGCGAGGCAGGGATATTAGACGATTTTCCATTATACGATTTTCCTGTTAGATGATATTCCGTTTTACTGTTTTCCGTTACACGTTCTTCCAATTATGCGATTTTCCAGTTAGACGATTATCCCCCTCCCCCTATGTGTAGTTGTGTACCGACATTCTCCACCATTGTTATTTACGTTTGCTTAAATAATCCTAGCGAAGAACACCTATAGGTCCGACATCTTTCCTCGGTGGAAGGATACTTCATATGGAAGTGGCATAACGCCATCGCAGCATAGTAACGAGTGAAGCCTGTTTTCGTGGCGGGTTGTACAAACAAACATGGCGGCTGTACGCCCGGCTCACCTGCGCTGTGACCATAGCAAAGCGAATTCTATATCTGCGTGATTTACTGTATTTAATTAAAATATTCAAGAACTTAAGACAAATGGGCTAAGCCAATTAATGTGTGTTGATTTCTTTTTCTGTACATTATTAATATTAAAAAAAAAAATAAGTATGAAATGTTTTGGAGGAAATACAAGTAAAAACTTTCTTGTGACTGTCTGCGGATGATTTCCTGTAGCCAAACGTGTCTCGTTTTTAACGAAAAGGCGCGTTGGGCTACTAAAGTTCTATAAAATGTTCCTTACACCCATCTCTTGTCGAACCTCATACTAAAAGTATGATGAATACATCTTTTGCTTGTATACTCGCATCCGTAACATAGGCAGCACCTTGAAAACAGAAGAAACCAAGAAACCAGGCACGGTACCAAGCTTTTTACAAAGTTCTTGTGCTATTTTTGAGGTCCAAAATGACTTTTTCTTCCAGTTTGGTCAGTGTGTTTTTGACCCTCCCCCCCCCCTATTGACGGGACCTGAACACGCGGATGTATGACCCCCCCCCCTTTGAGAGGGTCCAAAAACTTCATGCTTCTTCCCCCCCAATTTCCTCCCCCCACTCCTTCCCCCTGCGATAAATATTCGTATGTGCTCTATCATTACATATGAAAAACATCTTCGCGTCAGTAATCATCGGAATTTACAATGCATCAAAAGCGGCTACAATACAAAGTGCCGGAAAAAACTTATCAGTTCTTCGTACCGTGATTTTACGAAATTTTTAAGAGTACACAAAACTTCCACCTAAAACAAGTTTTTCAATTAATGATTGAACAATTGATGGACAAATTCAACCAGTACACCTACCTTCACTGCCTTTTTTTTTACCTAAAAAGTTTGAAACTATAATTTTGATTTTCCCATCGAAATGTACCCTGGTCGAAACAAGAAATTTAAGCGGTTTTTTTCCACTCCATCATACAGTATAGAAATCTTCGATACCTTTTTTTCTATCCACTGCTAAAAATTGTCACCAGAAACGGTTGGTCGGCAAAAAAAATTAACTAGATAGTACAGGGTGGTTAGCAAAAAACTGAGGACCCTACATTTTCTAAGTCCAACTTTTCTTTCTTGTTACCACCCCTCTGAACCAGGAGAGGACAGAAATCTTCCCGTTTCATTGATTTGATTTCTGTCCTCTCCTGGTTCTGATGGGTGCTAACTAGAAAAGTCGAACTTACGAAAAGAAAATTTAGGGTCGTCAGTATTTTTATGGACCACCCGGTATTTTCATGACTATAACTATCCACCGTTGTTGGATAACACTAGAAAAACAAGCGGCTGCGGTGACTACCTAGTCGCAACCGATCTTCTGTACACTCCGCCACTTCTGCCACTTTTTCAATGAAAGTGTTGAGGAGCAAACCTGTGCCACGCGCTGCAACAGTGATCTCTATTATACAATCTAAAAGCAGTACCCATCACAATTGCCGATTAAAATGTGTTAGCTTTTAGGCCTAGTTTTATTAGATTTTATGAGTAATTGTCAGCTTTTAGGTATAATTTTTACGTTCCGTTTTAATTTCGTAATTAGCAGCTAACGGAGAATAGGGTTCGAAAGTGGCCTATTCATTTATGCAACACGGTGTCGAGATCTCACGTTGAAGTGACAACTTAATTTTAGGCCTAATTTGTTTTATCTGCCGTTTTAATTTCGTACGTAGCAGCTAACGGAGAATTGCGTTCGAGAGTAGGCCTATTCATTCATGCAACATGGTTTCGAGAGTTTTTTTTTAATGAAGCTAACGTTTGTCAGAAGCAAAATCCTTTTGTGTTTTATGGTTGCGTGTCTTCCTGTATTGATTAAATGCGACGATCAAATGATATTATTTCGTTGAGTTACGTATGTCGAGAATCTGGCTGTTGCAGACATAGGGCCTTAGGGCTTCGGGCAGATGACCAGGAGTGGTTAACGCTCGTTAAACCCTTTGCAACCCTTTGCGTATGTCGAGAAAGACTATTAGCTATATGGAAGCAACAATGTTTTAATTTTCCGTGTTTTTTTAAAGGCCACGTGACTACGAACGGACAAAGTCGTTGCTATAGTCTTCCCAGCCTTTTCGGCTGCACAGAAGAAGAAAATACAGATAATAGCTTGAACCTAGTGAAATCAATTACGCACTCAATCGTTTAGTCTGGGAGTCTGGGAGAGAGGAAATGTGAAAACGAAACGCAACAATGGGGTCGCAGAAATTCAACTGATGAGTTTACGAAGAAGGGGTGGGGTTGTGTAAGTTAAGTTCCTAGCAGCTGTTTTAAAGGTACACTCCGCCTGCCTTATAACAGCCACGCGCAGCTCGCAACCGGCGCATGTTACCATCGCGCCGTTTCGAGAAACTCTCCGTAGTAATGCAAGGCCGACTGAGATAGTAGCTGCAGCATTCCTCGCAGTGAGGAACGCAGCTACTATCTCAGTTGGCCTTGGGCGTAGTACACGAAACAGCATGAGTGCGAAAATTCTGTCGTCGCAAACCGGAATGATTTTCGTATTTTAACACCACAATTTATATTTTTTAGGCTAGCATCTTAAAATTTTTCTTCGGAGATCTATTGGCATAAATAATTTTAATTTTTACCGCGTTGGTGTTTTAGATTTTCGATCTCACGGTAATTATCAGCAACCGATTGAAAATTAGTACATGCACACACACAGATGAAACGTCATGGTTATTGTAAGCGCGCAAAGGATCGTATAATAGCAGGATGCTATTAAATTAGTTGCCAATATTCAACTGAAAATCTCGTCGACGCTACATTTTAAAACGGATTTTTAGCAAGGGATTGACTAACGGTAAGTAAAATATAACTTTGGGGCCGTACTTGATGTGCGGGATTGAGAAAAATGGCGGTGGGAGGTATGTACCTTTAATTCCTGTGAAACTGCAATAAATGCCTTGTTTATGTGTTTAGTGTTTACTTTAACTTTCGAGTCCGCAGATAGTGAGTAAATACTTCCTTTTGCATCTCCCCCCCCCCTTTGCCCCCGTTACCCAACCGCCTTTAAAACATTCAAAAGGATAATTTTAAAGAATTCTTTGTATGTAAGTCCTACTATCACGGTTGTGGAGGTCCAAATACTAAAGTCTCTGATGCGTTTTTCCCCTTTAAACGGTCCAAAAGTTAGACGAAAACTTTCACATTTTCTGTCCACGACCACACGGTGGCTCATCCAGGTTACTCGTATTGAGGTCAGTGGACATAAACCAAGCGACGGGGAAAGTGTAGCTAGAGGCCATTGTGGGGCGGAGGCGGCGGCTATGCCAGGCTGGCTATACTACGCGAGTTTGATATGAAAAGGCCGACAGTCAGTCAAGCTAATCGAAGCGGAAACAAGCCGAGAAAAAGCTACGCAGCGCGTATTTTAATCCGGTAGTGAAAGTGCGTCAGGTATGCCTGAGATATGGCCCGGGAAGGGTGTACTGGCGCTGGCGCTGGTAGCCGCTACGCTAGTGAGCCTACGAGACTGTGTATCGGCCGCCGCGGCGCGTAGACAAGGCAGTGCCGATGCCGATGATGTGTACGATATCGGTGTGGGGATTGCCGATATCACAGGACCTGCAGCGGGTGTTAATATGGTAAGGCAAAAAAAAAACCGCAATTGTGTTGTGATGTGTTGCGTTGTGTTGCGTGTGTGTGTAGTGATGCTGTGACGTGTTGTGGATACTCTGCAAGTTGGAAAAAAGCGCTCAGGTCAGTTTTAATTTAAGTTTTATTTTGTGGGGCTCTGCAGAAGCGCCATGGTATTTTTTTTTTAAACTGTATACGACATTCACCTGAAGATAATGTTTGACACACTCCCGGCCGAAGCCTTTGTGCCAGAAAGCGAGATGGGACAATTTTACTAGGTAATGCCTATTGGGAGATTTTTACAGGCCACAATCGACACGAACACGAGGCATCACAGGGCCCTCTCTTCCCACGGAGCAAGCAGGAAGAGGAAGAGGATAAATCACACATTTCCCAACACTAAAGAACATTTGGTACATGGACAGGCGCCCCACAGACCAAAAGGATAAAAAATAGACGGGGGGGGGAGGGAGCGACAATCGAAAATGGCACTGGGCACAATGAAAAAAAATGCAACAGCGAATATAAATAAGACACCACTAGAACTACATTTCCAATAACTGCTTCGCGAAGGCTGAAATATAATCCTTGCATACCCTCCCCCCGCCGCCAACATAGATTTTTACCCCCCCCCCCCTCCCTCGCTTTTCCCCGTGTTGGTTGTAAGTTAGTAATGATGGATCCAAAACAAAACAAATTGAAAAGTTTGTATAAACACATAACGGGATAAAAATCCGTTGTCAATTTCCGTCTAATAGTTACAGCGTCAACTTCACCTAGTGGTGTGGGTTGGTTGTAGAGGGATCTGGACTGACACCCCCCCTCCCCCCCAGATTTGTGCAAGACTAACCTGGAATCCCAAATAACGGGAAAATCGACCCATAACTGCCAAAAACCAGGGCGTTATCATTAAGGAAGGCTCGATGGTATTTGGAATGGTTTGGTTTTATATTCTAATCTTGACTTTGGCTGTTCGGTACGATAGAGCAGACGCAATACGCCATAGTCACTACGGAGCTGGGGTTGTTCAGCTCAGAACTACGGGTTGTTTAGCTAGCTATAGGGGGCACTGAATACAAGCGGAGGTAAACACTTAAAGCAATTTGCCAAGTCAATGGTGTGAGAACGGCTTTCGTAGACCTGAAAGTGCGCGATTTTGGGGATTTGTTGGCTGCTGCTGCAAATTTCAGCATGTGAGATCTTTTTTTCCGGTTTAAAACCACAATATAGCTTATTCCGCCGAACATTTTCGGTAGCCGCCTGTCCTAGCCGCCGAAAAAATATGGCTAAACCCGAAAATTTTTAAGCTGTACTACTATACCCCTCAGCCGCCGCCGTTAGCCGCCGCGCCGCATTTTTATGAGTCAGCCGAACAGCCGCCGAATATTTTTCGGCCGCCGCCTGGCCTAACCGCTGGAAAAAATATGGCTGAAGCCGCAATTTTTAAGTTGTGATACATTAAACAACACTGAACAATCACAAATTTACTTGCAACTTATATCTAATGGCGAACTGCTCGATTATATCTCATGTGTCATAGTTTTTTTAAAACCTATGACACCTCTTTCTAGCATGCTGAAACCTCTTTCTAGCATCTTGTGAGCGCAATGTATTACCACATATGATTACTTTTGGTTTAATAAATACGGATGCAAACCTATTTACGTTGCCTTTTGGATTACTTTTGGTTTCGATAAAGATTCAAGTAATCGGGGCGCGAATGTTTTTTTTTTTTTTTTTTTTTACACGGACCATTTCGATCCGAGGCGTCTTTCGGATCTGAGGCGTCATTTGGATCACGTTTTTGGCCGGCCAGGTTTCGGTTGCCCGGAAACGTTTTTGCGTGCGGGTTTCTGATGAGTCCATGTAAAAAAAAAAGTTGTATGCAGTCGGGGCACATGCACACGGTATGGCTTTGATTTTATTTAAATGCTGTAGGCCTAATTTGAGAGTAGAGATTTTTTCCCATCAAGAATTTCAACTTTTCTTTATTACTAATCACCTATAAATTACATTATTCGCCCCCCCCCCAAAAAAAAAAATAATTTCCTGAATTTTCGTAATTTTTTTGTGTACGGCTAGTTGAATCTTTGATACCCTTGGCTTCATTTCGGTCGTTTAGCCGAAAATTAGCCACCAGCCGGCCGAATTTGTAGTTGGTCGTTGGTGGCCAGGAAATCGGTGGCTACCCCAAATTTAGCCGAAATTTCGGTTACGTCGGCTGGAAATTACAAAATAGTGCGGCTGAGGGGTAGTATTGGGCGATATACCGGTTCACACGGTGTCCCGCGGTACCAAAAATGCAACGGTATACAAAATACCGTGCATTGTTAAAATACCGGTATTGTTTTAATAGGAAAAAAGGCGCTAAATTTATTACAATAGTTCATTCAGTTCTTTTGTTGTAGGGCTCAAAACAGCACAACAATCAGTTAAATGTCAACAATGGTCAAATTGGCTTCTAAACAATGCACAAACATGGAGCCAAATTTGTATACTTTGATGTTAGTACAAACAGCGTTTGTTTATCTTTGCGTTTCTACTTGGATAGCATGCTATAGTGTCCGCGGCCTATCTTGAGTTCGCTCCAAACGAACACAGATAATCGGTTGTATATACCAAAATGGTTACAAAAACAATGGCGGCGGTCGATTAAAGCCGTTCCCTCCAGGAAGACGTAACCGCTCATAAAATACCTGCAGGACTCAAGATACGCCGCGCATACAATAACTAGCCTACAAATTTTAGAGAAGATGTTTTTTTTTTAACACGGATATTGTAAACCATGCATTAGCTTAAATCAGGAAGAAGAAAAAACAAACAAAAATTTTCTATTAAAACTATATCAACAAAACACATTTTTCAATAAAATTTGCTATTATTTAAAAATCAGGTAGTTGGCACCACAACAGTATAAAATACCAGATAACCGTCTCATTCATAAGTACCGGAGAAAAGCGATTACCGGGGTATTAAGTTTGATACCGGCACCGGTTGAAAAATTTCTGGTACCGCCCAACACTACAGAGGGGTATGATTTAGTAGTTGTTGCTCGACCAATGTCACTGTGATTTTACGTGTGCATACCACACGAAACGACATAAGACAGGAAAGGTTAATCTCAAAAGTAACGTTTGCCTCAAGTCTATGTTCAAATTCACGTGGACACTTACGAATACAAAAAGATTGTATATATATGACCAAATTTTGAATACCGCGTACACGCCTGGTCACCCCATTACAATGGTGATATTTACTGGTTGGAACAAGTTCAGAGAGCCGTCACCAGGCACTGCTCTTCACTGAAGGGTTTGCCTTACGAAGAACGTTTGAAAAGGCTTGACCTGACGACCCTTGTTGATAAGCGTTTAAGATGTGACCTTATCAACACTCGTCAAATTCTGTCTGGCGAAGTGATTTTTTTTAACCTGTCGACCAGTTTTTTCAACGGTCGACTGTCATACAAACCGAAGAACACTGCACGAAGTTGAGAAAACCACGAATCCACACCATTGTTGGACACTCTTGTTTCACTGTGAAAGCCATTTTTAATTCGTGGAATGCACTCCCCAGAAAGTGTTGTGACAGCGCCTTCAACCAGTAGTTGGAAAAGACCATACGATCTGACTCAGTGTTAAAGTGTTTTATTTTTATTGTGACGGTTACATAAGCTTGCTTTCTTCCAGTATCTATACATATATTTCGCTTAGGAGCAGACTTATTAGGGAGGATTAAACAAACGAAGCTTCAACAGTCAGCAAGAGGGCGAGCAGGCTCATTCTTGACACGGTAGCAAAGAAAAAGGGCGAGCGGCCGACAATGAAATGGATATGCGCTCTAACAATTAGAAACAAACACTATTGCTTCAATATTGCTTACTATTAAAGCCGAGTTGAATCAGCGGGAATCGGCTAGACCGGCGTATGTTACGCCGGGGAACAACTAGTTAATTTAATTTATTTATTCAAGTCCTTTCTCTGAAAAACATATATTTAAGTTGTAAATCGGAAAAAAAGAGCTTACACTTGTCGAAAATTGCAACAGCTGCCAAAAAATCCCCCAAATCGCGCACGTTTAGGCCCAAGAAAGTCGCTCTCATAACAGTCGCTGACAAACGAAGCTAATGTCTTTATCTTCGTTTATCTCCAGTGCCCCTTGTAGCTAGCTGAACGACTGCCTCCAAATGTAAGCTCCGCGGTGAATGTGGCTTTATTGCATCTCCTCTACAGCCGGTTCTGCTGGTATTTGAGGGATCCAGTTCCATCCTGTTGGGCGCCAGTAATTTTTGTTTTTTTTTAAGCTGCATAGCCTGCAAGCTGAAGCCAAATGTATTGTAGAACTGTGTTATGGTAAACATCCGGTTGAACCATTCTACACATGTACGTGTTCAATTGTGGATTTTTACAGTCAGATTACGTATAGGCAGCGAAACGTGCCTACGTACTCAAAGTATAGTATCGACTTCCCCGTTACTTTTTTGTAAAAACGGTGCTAATTTTTCTGCTCGTCTTGTGACGGATTACCATACTAGGAATAAATCCTGTTTTCTTTTTATGTCGTACAACCTAAAGTTGCTAAGGAAAGACTCCACAAATGCAGTTACTATCTGGGTGGTACATTTTTTTAATTCATTGCCGACCGAAATTAAACTTATGACAGGGCTGAAATCGTTCAAGAAACATTTAAGTGGTTATTAGATCAAAATCCTATGAGCTCAGCAGTGCTGTTTAGCAGCGTGAGCAAAGGGTTGCAACCTTCCATGTTTAGTTACATTTTTTTTTATAGTAGCTGAACATTTTTTTTTCCCTTTGTTTTCCTTATTAATTTGCTCTTAATCGCGCTTTGTTTGATTTTGGAAATTAATTACAGTTTTTATTCCTAATTGGCGGAGCAGAGCGAGCGAAGCGAGCCTAGTGTAGCCTATAACGGATCCCGAATTGCAAAAATGTTGGTTGGTTGGTTGCACTTTTGGAGCCCAAACTAAACGGCAGATTGCTATGAAATGTGCCACATTGCTAGACAGCCCCAAAAGTATTGCTGATCTCGGAATTTGCCGTACATTGATCAATTATAATCCACGAAATTACGATTTTTTCTGATTTATCGATCTAACACTCGCCATTGTAAATTTGGAATCCTGAATAGTTACGGAATTCCAACGAAGCATACACTGTACTGCTGGTAATCAAGTGAACTTTTAAAACGTCATAATAAATCACCGTTGCTTCCTTATAGCTACAAATCTTTTTCGACGTAACTCAACGAAATAATAAAATTTCATAATCGCATTTTAACCATTAGAGAAAGGCAGGCAAATGGAAAAAACAAAAGGATTCGTTAACGACTTACATTATGTCGTTACATGATGGTTTTCCCAATCATGTGAAAAAGAATGCTTGGAGGAATTCACCCAACATGGCGATCAAACCGGATGTTTAGACCATCAACGGGAATCCCCAATGTGAAACCTCAAATCGAAGCAGCATCTGTTTAAACTGTTTATATATAAAACGAAAGTTAAAGCAGACGACGTGTTAATACAGCAACACGGAACACTACGATCGTTTCGTATAATAATTTCAAGATTCCTGATTGTCATGGAAACTGTACTCAGTCCAGCCCGTGTTGGTGCAAGAATGAATAGGCCTAATTTCTGTGCTGTTGTCGCTTACGAAACTAAAAAGGATGCTAAAAGCTCTGAAAGTTTTAAAATTATTTAAATGCTACCTTCTCACTCAATCTAACACCGTCGGACCTACAATTGTGAAAATTCAAATTTTTAAGTTTAAAAACCGTTACTATATAGCTGCCAATAGATGTCGACTCTCTCCGTTCAAAGATACTTCCTCGAAAAACAGACCTCGACCAAATGAACCAGACGTGGCAGCCATTTTGTCTCCCGCCCCCCCCGCCGAGCGGTGTAGAGCGTGCCGGATAGTTTACTGGTCATGCCTATAAACAGACACATGAAATTTTCACGCATTACTACGTGCGTACGAGGTCAAAACTGCTGCACTTAGACGGCTAGTGTGGAGTTGATTGACCGATTTTAACGTCTTTGGTACACCATCGTTGGTGTCGCCATGTAGCCGCGAGTAGCCAGTCTGGTTAGGGCTTTATGCTAAAATTCGTCCCAGCATGCAGCAGCTCCGTGTGAAAACGATCTTGAAGGGAAAAGGGGAGGGATTCTTCAAGCCAAGGCCGACTGGAGCAGAAAACGCGTGTTTCGCCTTCTATATAGCTCGACGCCAGTTGACGTGCATGCCAGAGAGTTGACGCGTTTTAGCTCTGCTTTGGTAAAGTAAGATTCTAGTATTGTTGAATCAATGGGCTTGGAGCCAGGAAACGGAAAACACAGCTTCTCTTCCAGACGACCTTGCGACAAGGGATGGAGTGAAGTGATAGTTACAACATGCCCCCCCCCCCCCGTGTGTGTGCATTCGTAACCTCCTGGTAAATTTTTGGGGCGAGGGTAGGGCAGCCTCCCCCCTCCCCCCCTTTATATGGCCGGTTTTATACCCGGTTTTATGGCCGGTTTAATTACGCATTGTTGTGCTTTCCCGCTTACGTGAAAATACTGTGATTCTCTGTTAGCAGTCGCGCAAGCTTTTATTCGATTTAGTTATAGATCCATGGTTAATAGACGTAGATCCATGGTTATAGATCCATGGTTAATAGACGTAGATCCATGGTTATAGATCCATGGTTAATAGACGTAGATCCATGGTTATAGATCCATGGTTAAGAGACGTAGATCCATGGTTAATAGACGTAGAGGCCTAGATCCCATTTGCATGATAATATTTTGACTGGAAAAAAAACATGACGTCATCAGTACTGTGCATTTTTGCTGAAAACACAGTTCGAATCATTACTTACACAGACATTTCTAACGAAAGACATACAAACAAACAAAAGAATTAAGATTATCGAGATTCCGACTACGAATTTTAAGAGAATAAAGATTATCTAGATTTCCACTACGGATGTCAATAGAATACGGATTATCGAGATCCCCACTTGCGGACACACACGCATACACAAACAAACATTACGATCTTAGTTATAGAGATTATTAGGCCTAAAGCCTACGTTAGACCAGTAATTATAATAATTTAGGCCTATATGCGGCCTGATTATCGGCCTATTTGTGTGATTAAGCCAATTGCGTTTGGGGCCCGGTAGTGTTGTAAAAGTATAGTCTAGGTATTTCCCTTGACAGGATAGGATTTTTTAAATAATTGATTTAGGAATAATCCCTAACTACATGAAATAACAAAATACGAAAATAATACGAAAATTATTTACAATGCCTTGAATGAACCACATTTGCTGTGTGGGATTGAAATGTATGGCTTTCACCAATTTATTTAAACAGAAACTACAAAAAGTACAAAATAAACTTGTTAAAACCCTTTTTAAAGGCGAAAACAAACGCAATAAACATAATGGTTTGTACAGAACAAATGAAATTTTGAAGATAACAAATTTAAGAAACTACAGAATTTATTTCAAAAATGTTTTCGTGGTCTTTTATGACATTAAACTAAATGAAATAATAAATAAAAGAAGAAAAACGTCAAACCTTCAATTACATCAAATAGACTAACCTTTAAGGAACTAAAGCTATCATAGCTTACGAACAGACCATCACATTATAAAGATTACAACATTGTATACCTTTAAAAAAAAAACTAAAGACACTAACTGGTCAAGAAACTGTTATTTTGTGTGTGCGTGATATATGGAGTGAACTTTGAAAAAAAATATTTCATACTATTGTAAGATAATTTGATTTTGACCAGGATATGCCAAGTAAGACAAAATTGTGTAACTATAGGGCTTAATTCGCAAGTGAAATCTTGGACTCCTTAAAATGCACGTTGAAATTTTTAAAAACTTCATTTTTGTATAGTATATTTAGTGCGTTAATTCTAAATATTTTTTTTACTAAAAAAACACTTCATTGCGTAGTAAAAGAATACGAAATGCGGTTATGGAACAACTGAAAAGTAGTACGTCTTTATCTGCCAGTGTAGACCGCATTTTTCCATCATTTATCCTTGTCCATTCGCAATTGCGCAATCTCGTGGGGTAGAAAAAGCTTCTTATTAGTCGCTTAGATGGTGCAAGTCAGCACCTAATTCATAGGAATATTATTTCGAACAATAAACAATAAATACACAGAATCATCATTTCCAGCTTGTGATGTGTTAATATGGAGTATATAAATAGACATAAATCGCTGGAAATAATATTAAGGGAAATTGGAAACTAGCCAATAGCGAAAATCATACACTAGAAATAACGTAGTTCAGTAAGCCAACTTTATGCACTTTCGTCGGAGTGGCATGACATGTAATAGTTGGCAAAAAAAAAAACGTATGTTGCTGAAATAAATCTTTTTTTTTTTTAAATTAAATTAAACATTGTCTCTGCAGCATATTTTTTTTCGTAAACATTTCATATAGGTGGGCTGGATCTCGCTACGAAATTTTGTTACTTAGCATCCACTAGTGGGAATTATGTTTAAATTGACGTTACTGCTGATCTGTTGTTGTAGTTAGGTTAGGTTAGGTTGGGTTGGGTTGGGTTGGGTTGGGTTGGGTTTGGTCGGGTTGGGTTGGGTTGGGTTAGGTTAGGTAAGGTTAGGTGACTTAAGACGGATAAAACGGGTTTTTTTTCTGTACGCTGCTGGGCTGCATGGAGAGCTATGTAGCGAGTTTGGCTGAACTGTTTGCGAAAAAAAAATTATGTATCCCTGCACCTTTACTTTTTTTTTAAAGGGACAGGGATAATGGCCTTGCTCCTTACTTACGCCAGTGTGAGATGTTTATTATCGATAAAAGTGCCACGTGCCTTTAAACATTCAGCACCAGTCCATGATTAACGTTTAAATTACCCTTTGCGGTCACGCGCGGTGGTCTTGGCAATGAAACTGAATGACGGCAGGGCAATCAGATGACGAACAAGTTGCTCACGAATGCCGGATGACTCCGCGATATAATCTCACCACATTAGTATAATGATCTCCTCATTAGGCTGACTGTCAAGGGCGGATGAATTAAATTCTTGCAATTCGGTGATAAGTCCCTTTCGCATCGTTGTCGTCAAACGGAAGCCACTCCACTTATCGGAAAAATTTAAGCAGGCTGTACAGTGTACAATATGGTACAACAGTACTTATCACAGACTTTGAGAAGATACTAGAATGTAAACTACTAATCCAGATATATTAAAGATACCTTCCTCCCCACACGACTTTTCTTGATCCTTGATCTATAACAGCCACGCGCAGATATCCATCCGCGTATGTTACCGTTGCACCGCGCGAGACTTGGCGTAGTAATACGAGGCCAACTGAGATAATAGCTGCGTTTCTCACTTGGCCTTAGTAGACGAAACAGCATCAATGAAAAAATTGTGTCGTTGGACGAAACAGAATCAACGTAAGAATTGTGTCGTTGTTCGTATTTTAACGACACACTTTATAATTTTTTAGTATAGTATCTTATAATTTTTCTTCGGCCATCTATTGGCATAAATAATTTTTATTTTTTACCGCATTAGTCTTTTAGATTTTTGATCTCACGATAATTATTAGCAAACGATTAAAAATTAGTACCTGCATACACGCAGATCAAACGTCATGGTTATTTCAAGGTAAATATTAGCAGGATGCTATTAAAATAGTTCCCAATATTCAACAAAAAATCTTCTAGACGCCATATTTTTAAAACGTATTTTTAGAAATGGATTTACTAATGGGATGTAAATAGACCATTAGGGCCGTACTTGATGTGGAGGATCTAGTAAAATAGCGTTGGGATGAATGTACCTTTAAATTGAAGTCTATTTCTTCGTAAACCAGCCGAGTCGCTTGCTTCGCTATACTGAGACAGCAAACTCCCACTTTTATTATTGTCAAAAAAATTATTGTAAAAAAATTGTAAAAAATTGTAAAAAATTTCGCTCAAGAATATTCCAAAAATAAGAAAAACTACTTTGTTATTAAAAAGAAACGTAACGGACGCTTCTTTGGTTATTTGCTGGCTGATTATTATTTTGTACCGGCCTTTTGTACTGCAATTGTTTAAAATAACGGCAGAATTATCGGCGACATCACACGTGGCATTTCATATTTGGCCACCACTTAAAGAGTGGCCAAGGGTTGCGAATTTTTTTTCTTTTTCAAATAAACACTAAAAATGCCTAACCTTCCTTCAGTACAGTCACGATGACCCACGTAGTAAAAGTAGAAATTTTACGTGCGACAATGAAGACATTTGGTCATGTTTGTACGATTTTCTTCTTCAAACATTTCCCAATTAGAATTGGACCTTCGATTCACAAAATTTGGTCCCTAGTTAGTCTCTTATTTTAAGAGAAAAAAATGCATTTCGAAAAATATCAGGTTGTGTGCCTTTTTTTTTTTTGGCTACCGTGCGCATTTTATCTTTGTGGAGTAGATACAGGTCCCAATTAGGGAATTCGCACAAACTAGTGTCACAAACCACTCGAACTTGATGAATTTGCCAGGTTCGCTTTTGATGCCGTCACAATTACACGTACATGTGCTGGGCGTACATGCGGCGTTTGCACGTCCTTCCTTTAGTAAATATTATGTATACATCCTACTTGGACATACCTACAAAATCTTAACAGTAAAGTATTAGGTATCGTTTAGTTCTCACGTCCGAGTTTTAAAATGTTACCAAAGAATATTATGTGGTTTTTGTTTTTAAGAAATTATTATTTGTTAAAAAGCAATTCACATGCGCTTCACGTGTACACAAAGTAACTAGGCATTTACTGTAGCAGACCAGTGGAATTTCTCAGATCCTCTACTGGTGAATACTATCTACGTTTTTAACGAGAGACCTTTTTAACCCACTAAAGGATTCATTCAGGGGCGTACTGGGAGTGCCATTTAGGCCCGGGAAATGGTTAACGCAGGGAAACTTTCCCTTTTTTGGGAAACTTCCCGTTTTCCCGGATAGACAGTAAGCCCCTGGTTTCATTTCAATTTTTTGACACGCGATGTATGCTATATTTGGGGATTTACCATCATAAATAACAGCCCCATATTCTCGATTTAGGCCCGGGAAATGGTTAACGCAGGGAAACTTTCCCTTTTCCGGGAAACTTCCCTTTTTCCCGAATACACAGTAAGCCCCTGGTTTCAATTCAATTTTTCCACACGCGATGTATGCTTTATTTGGGGATTTACCATCATAAATAACAGCCCCATTTTCTCGATTTAGGCCCGGGAAATGGTTAACGCAGGGAAACGTTCCCTTTTCCGGGAAACTTCCCGTTTTCCCGTATAGCCAGTAAGCCCCTGGTTTCATTTCAAATTTTCCACACGCGATGTATGCTTTATTTGGGGATTTAACATCATAAATAACAGCCCCATTTCTCTATTTTTTTTTTGCCCAGTTATCTTAGCCGAGGGTGCGATTTGCTGCTTTTTTTGCTCGCTTTTTATGAAAAAGTTTTAATCGGCTTTCTTTACGAACTTTCGCGTTGTTTCGCAGTTGTCCCGAAGATGCCAACCATGTAAGCCAATTATTATTGCACGCACGGCATCATTTTCCATGGACAGAAACCGCAAGGCTAAATTCTGAGAAAAATGATGACGCAGCACCGGAAACCGCTCAGCCATAGACCGTCTTTCTCTTGACGAATCCAATGGCCAGTTAGCAATTAGGAGTTTCATGCAAACAAAATTATGCACATTTTTTTTTTATCTTGTGCAGAATCCCACGTTTGCAAATTTCTGTGG
>JAHWFP010251459.1:61153-74093 GCA_023313725.1 Lithobius niger
GAAAGAGCTTGGTTGTAGATATCATACTTCAATCGGCCGAAAAGCTTGCCGGGAATCCTTAACAAGTTTTGTTTTGTAGAGATTTGCGTTTCCCCTAATTCTCGAACCAGCAGAAGGCACGTTTCTCAATTAAACTACAGGGTGGTACACAAAAAACTGACGACCCAATATTTTCGGAAGTCCAACTTTTCTAGTTAGCACCTCCTCAGAACCAGGAGAGGGCAGAAATCTTCCCGTTTCATTAGATTTGATTTTTGTCTTCTCCTGGATCTGAGGGGTGCTAACTAAAAAAGTTGGACTTATAAAATGGTTGGGTCGTCAGTTTTTTGCGGTCCACCCTGTATAGCCGACTGCAAAATTTAAGCTCAATTCACTGCATGGAAAAGGTATTTCCGTGAAAGACGTAGTAATCATTACGGAAATAACAACATTATTCTCACTTTTTTCAACAAGAAAACCTTAAGCTGTGTCGCTGATAGCGACTTTTATGTTGTCAGGCCACCATAGCCTCCCGATCAGACGAAGATTCAGTCTTTTCTGTCGCAATGCTCTATAAATATTTTACTTGGATCGAACGGACGTCAATGTTATCACTGAATCTGGACGGGCGACACATTAGCGTGTGTCGTAATAATCATAAAATGTCAATACCGAATTGCACAAAAATAACAGTATAAATGCCAGAATTTTATAATCAGGGATTTCACGGCAAATGTTATGAACAGGTATTCACTTTTGTGCTATCCCCGCCAGCACACGACTGATTATTTCAGAAGAGAGAGTTTCACAGAAAAATAAATCACACACTTTAAGGGACCGGTCGTGATATGGGCTGGGGGTTGGGGGGGGGGGGGGGGCCCCCAATTGAAAGTGTCACCTCCAGATTTCTAAGACAACCCTCTCCCGTTCGAAAACCGTGGAAACTGGAAAAAGTCTTCCCCTCCCCAATAAGGTAAAAAAAAAATTGTGTACCATCCCAACCCCTAAAAAAAAATATTCCCACTTCTACTTCCAAGACGGGGGAATTTAGTTATAACATTTTAAAATGACGTGGCTCCTTCTTTGTGAGTCTGGAATGACCACCCCCTTTCGAGGCGTCGGACAAAAGTCTTAACTGGAAAATCGTCTAATGGGATAATTGTCTAATATCTGCATAAATAAAAAATCTGGAAAATCATCTAAACGGAATATCGTATAACGGAAAATCATCCGTTATATCGTATAAGGGAAAATCATCTAAACGGAATATCGTATAATTTGTATCGGTATAATGGATAAACGTCTGACTGGACATAATATACCTGCGGTTGCTGATGTCATATGCATGGCCGCAGCGAGCACGGCAGCCCGAGCGAAGCTGGGACATTTAGACGATTTTTTATTATACAAATTTCGTGTTAGACGGTTTTCCATTATACGAATTTCCTGTTAGACGATTTTCCATTATACGAATTTCATGTCAGACGATTTTCAGTTATACTGAATATTCTGAATATGCGATTTTCCTGTTAGACGATTACCCCACGCCCCCAACCTTTCCCCTTCCACATTCGAAAAATACTTAGCTCCAATATTTCTCCTTTCTTAGCTATTTACGACGTTGGCTTTGATATAAGTATTGAGGAACAAAACCAACTACCTTCATTTGTAACGGACCTCTCCAATTCCGACTTCAATCTACCCAACTGTAAAAATATGAAGGACTCCCATTTTCAATCCCAAAACAGATTCGTCCAGGGGAGTTGTATATGTTATTAAATGTGACTCTTGCAACCACATCTATGATGGGCAGTGCTCAAGACCATTAGGAGTCCGCAAATGCGACCATGTGGGTGCTTTGTCCAAAATTGACCTTCTGTTCTTTGATCCGGCTCCTAGTTTACATTACACTCTTGGGCACCCTTGGAAGCTTGCTACCAAAGGTGCGAACCTTGATTGTAGAAAACATTTTATCTCAGTTCGCATTGTTTCCGTTTGGAATGCGCTTCGTCCTAGTACAGTGTGCATGAACTCTGAGGCAAAATTTAGGAGAGAACTGCTCACTGAAGACCTCAGTAAATTTATTAAAAGACCATTATGACCCCCGACTCCGAGCACTAGTACGGTTTGGTTTCCTGTGGCCCATCCATCAATCGAATATGTGGTGAATCGATTTTTTTTTTTAACTTTATGTATATTTTTTAACTATTTGATTACGACAAATCCCATTATGAGGATGCATTTGTTTTTTTACTTTTTAAAAATCAACAAAAAATTTTTAGCAAGTTTACAACGATTTAAAAAATTTTTAGCTTCATTAGCCTATGTAAACATTCCTTTGTGTGCACCTTGGCCATCCTTCCCCTGAAAAACCTACACGTTTTGGCAATGCCATCGGGCCCCTAAGTGTCCCTGGCAGGTCTAACCTTGGTGGTAAGGCATTCGTTTCCCCCACCCCGCCTTCGTCTATTCCACATTCCTGGCCATTGTTTTATTTCATTTTTTAAAATTTTATCATATTGTTGAAATTCAATATAAGTAATTTCTTATTTTTTAAAGACGTTAATTTTACAGTAAATGTCGTATAATTTGTGGCTGGCTGTTAGCGACCCCCAGGTCCTTGCCACACCCGTTGCTATTGCGACAAACTTTGATTTATTATTATTATAATTGCGAAAAATATGCTGTTTATAAGCAGGCCAACACAACACACCACACAATGTTAGTTAGCGAAACCATGATACTGTACAAAGAACCAATAGAAAAAATCAGAACCCAGCTATAGAAGCCTACACCATTTCTGCAAATCATAATAGAGTAATGATTGCTGCATCTGCTATTGCTGTATACGGCAAGTGAAACTTTTCTTTTCCGATTTACGACCTAAATATATCTTTTGTAGCATAAGGCTCTAGCCAAAAAACTTTTTTTTAGGTCTAAGAATGCCGCTCTCACAGTATTAGCTTGACAAACGACGCTAATATTTTAAACCTCCGTTTATCTGCAGTGCCCCTTGCAGCAAGGCTAACAAGTAAATTCAGCTGTAAGCTACGATATTATTCGCTCGTAAGGTATGCATGTAAAAGGAATAATATACTCCCTGTTGAACTAATAACGCTACTACTTAAACTCAACTATAACAAACCCTGTTTACTGAAGGAGTAACCAATAGTATCAATTTGTTGATACAATCAGCTACGTAGTAACTCAACTGTCAGCTGCCATGTTCTATGCTCGTAGGTAAGCATGTAAAAGGGATAATATCACTCCCTGTTGAATAACAAGGCTGCTAATTAAATTCAACTAGAACAAAACACGTTTACTGAAGGAGTCACCAACAATATCAGTTTAATGATGCAACAAGGTTGCGTAGTAATTCAGCTATAAGTTACGTGTTATCTGCTCGTAAGGTATGCATGTAATAGGAATAATATCACTCCCTGTTGAACAAACCTGGCTACTCATTAAATTCTATAACAAACCAAGTTTTCTGAAGAAGTAACCAACAATATCAATCTGTTGACTCCCTTTAATAAACATGGTTCGTTCTATTTGAATTTAATTTGCAGCCTTTCAGGTTCAACAGGGAGTGAAATTATTCCTTCTCATGTAAAAGGAATAACATCACTCCCTTTTGAACCTACAAGGCTGCAAATTAAATACAACTTGAACAGACCACATTTACTAGAGGAGTAAAACGTCAGACCAGCCATATCAATCCGTTGGTGCATGAAGGATAAATAGTAAAACAACTATAAGCTGCCACGATATCTTCTCGTGGAGTATGCAGGTAAAGCGATTACCGTAATACTACTCCATTTTTAACAAATAAGGCAACGAATTAAATTCAAATGTTTACTGAAGGAGTACAAATATCAGACCAACAGTTTCAATCTGTTTATGTAGTTAGGCTAGTAAGCAAATTCAAATATATAAGTTACTATAGAGCAGTGACATTTGCCGCCATATTGGCACCAGCTTGGCACCAGTATGGGTTTTGGAGGGCATAACTACAAGGTGCACTACATAAAAATGGAGGGAAAAAGAACGGAAGAGCGGATTTCTTAGGCTTAAAATAACGTTGTTTTCTCCAACAACAAAAATCGCGCGTTTTAGGTCTAAGAAATCACTCTTCACAGCATCGGCTTCAGTACGAAGCCCTTCTGTTTCTTCACAGCATCGGCTTGACTAAAGATGCCTCTATTTTCATGCTAGTCTCGCAGCCAACATGGCGTTATTCTAGCTCAGTAGCGGAGCCCCCCCCCCCTCGAAAAGGGCAGGGGCAGCTAAAGACTCAGTGAGTTTTAGTGGACATTTTGCCTTTTTCAGGCCTTATTTTAGGCCTTAAGCCCTTTCTCAGACTCCTCTGCATCAGAAAACATCGGCACAAAAGGCCATTTTTTCACAAAAAGGGCATTTTCCGAAAAGGGCAGCGGTAATGTCCCCCCTCCACCCTCCCCCGCCACCTCCTGTGCAAGCTACTGTATATAGCTGCTATAGTTTCAAAAAAAAAACAATTAAGATCCAGGCTTCGCGAATAGTAATTGCATTTTTCCAGTTAAGAAATAATTTTCAGACATTTTTAAACTTGTAAATGCTTTGTGCAAAGGATATTTTGTTGTTGTTTGTTTTTGTTTTGGCGGCGTTTAAGAGGAGCTCAAATGGGCAGAGAACTGAGATAAACAAGATCTTTATTTTCCTTTTTTAATCGTTGTTCTCGTGTTTACACTTTTTCGTGTGATGTACTAAACGTCAAAGAACCTTCTTTCCGTTATAATTTTCTTCATCCATCAGTAAATTCCGTTTATTTTCTATCTCCTATTTCCGTTCCTCCTTTTCCTTTCGCCTACTATCTCCGTCTTTGAATTGCCGCTTCGGGGCGTGGATGCTGATAAGAGGTGGTTGCTCAGGTGTGAAGCCAACCTCCTCGTCAAATGAAAACGGAAAATAATTATTAAAAATGTATGCTGAAGTCGTTCCGTTTCGTTTATTTTCAGATGGGCTATGCAAACCCTTCACAAGTCACCCATGGCATCCACATGCGTCTTTTTAGCAGGAGCTTCGTGATTGGTCAAGGAGATACCAGGTGGATTTTCATCAGCATCGATGGAACCATGGGATCCCAGATGGTTAAACGAGCGGTAAGTTTAATAACATTTTGATGGATTATTGAATGTTATTGAATAATACATTCATTTAATCATTTAAATTGATTACTGGTAAGTTAATCTGGCTTTAAATGGAAATGGAGCCCTGAAAAGGGAGTCCTGGAATGGGCCCTGGAAAAGTACCCAGACCTGCTGATCAGTGGTGCCGCTAGAACAATTTCCGGGAAGGGGCGCCAATTTTCGTCTATTGCGGGGGCGGCGGGAGTAGTTAGGGTAACAGAATCAGTTTTGTGCGTCTGTCCCGACAGAAAAAAAAAAGGGCTCACAGACAAGTAGGCGGTGAGGCATTTATGATCTGTTTAAAAAAGGGATGGGATTACCATAAGTAAAAATGACGTCGTTAAAGGCACATTCCTCCTGCGTTATAAGAGCCACGCGAAGATCACCATCCGCGCATGTTACCATTGCACCGTTTCGCGAGACTCGGCCCAGTAATACAAGGCTGACTGAGATAGTAGCTGCTATCTCAGTTGGCCTTGGGTGTAGTAGACGAAACATCGTGAACACAAAAATTGTCTCGTCGTAAACCGGAAAGACTTTTGCATTTTAACATCATACTTTCTAATTTTTTAGGCTAGTATCTTATAATTTTTCTTCGGCGAGCTATTGGCATAAATAATTTTAATTTTTAACGCATTAGTCTTTTAGATTTTCTTATCTCATGGTAATTATTAGCAAACGATTAAAAATTAGTCCATGCACACACATACACACAGATGAAACGTCATGGTTATTGCAAGCGCGCAAAGGATCATATAATCGCAGGATGCTATTAAACTAGTTCCCAATATTCAACAGAATATCTCCTAGGCGCCACACTTTAAAACGAATTTTTAGCAAGGGACTGACTACGGGTAAGTAAATAGAACTTTGGGGCTGTACTTGATGTGGAGGATCGAGAAATATGGCGTTGGGAGGAACGTACCTTTAAGTGTTTACCATACGTAACCGGACCCAAAGGGTTTCAAAGATATTTAATTTGACGCCGCATGGACGTACAAATGGTAAACCTGAGCGCATTAATTTTTCAACGGTGCACCCAACACCACCTTTCGCTAGTGTAAACATAAACTGACTTCCTTTGGGAATGGGAATAAGATCTCAGTTGATTTTCTCAATACGTTATTATTAGCTAAATCAATGCTGTTGTTTTCCCTCCACGCTGGCAAATTTACATTGGTGTCACAGCATTTAAATGACCGTTTTATTGTAAACGGGCGAAAGCTCATGTAAAGACAAGGTGCACCGCGAAGAGTTGGGTTTGTGTTGCGCCTTGCCGTTCGTGTAACAGCCGTTATAATTTCTTTGACGTGTACCTAGCTGAAAGGGCATGTATTCAGCCTAACTAAATATATTAGTTTGCTATAGTGTGTTCCACATTATGTTTGCAGGAAAGTGACTGTATGATGTCACGTTCCCTGCACTATGAGTGCAAAAACATGTGGATATCACACTTGTAGACGCACAGTTACTGTTCGAGTCTACGAGTGGGACACTTCCATGTGTTTTTTGCACTCGTAGAGGAATGAAATTTTGTGTCGTACAGTTAATTTCCTGCAAACGTAATGTGGAACAAACTATAGTTTTTGCCAAATAACTTCTTAGTGGTTTGAGCTAGAGGCTTGAAATCAGCAGCATTTAATAGCTCGTTTGGAGCCGATTAAAACGGTATATTGGAATGTCAAAAACAGTCAACATTATGCAAAAGTATAATTTTTAGCGGTTGGAATAACTTTAAAGGTACATTCCTCCCAACGCCATTTTTCTCGATCCTCCACATCAAGAATGGCCCCTAAGTTCTATTTACTCAGCGTTAGTCAATCCCTTGCAAATAATCCGTTTTAAAATGTGGCGAATGTTCTGTTGAATATTGGGAACTAATTTGATGGCATCCTGCAATTATACGATCCTTTGCACGCTTACTTTGTGTGTGCATGTATTAATTTTAAATCATTTGCTAATAATTACCACGAGATCAAAAATCTGAAAGACTGATGCGGTAAAAATTAAAATTATTTATGCCAATAGATCGACGAAGAAAAATTATGAGATAGCAAAAAAAAATTATAAATTGTGATGTTAAAATACGAAAACTCCCTTTCCGTTTTGCGTCGACATAATTTTTGCGTTCATGCTTTTCCGTCTACTACGCCCAAGGCCAAGTGAGATAGTAGCTGCGTTCCTCACCGCGCGAACGCAGCTACTATCATAGTTGGCCTTGTGTTATTATGCCGAGTCTCGCGAAACGGTGTGATGGTAACTTGCGCGGATGGCGATCTGCGCGTGGTTGTTATAAGGAATGCGGAATGTACCTTTAAGGCACCCGCACGCGCCTGTAAACCAAATAATTAACTTGCCTTTAACCGACCCCCTCAACCCACTCCTTACCCCGAAGTTGCAAAGATGGCGGTTTCGCATTGAAAGACCTCACTAGAGGTTAGCTCTTTACATAACTAGTTTGTAAAGTCTGTAATGAGCGCAGCGATTTGACTTTTTTTTTTTAATTTTTAACCTACAAACCACCAACACTTTCACTTTGATTTTGTTGCATCAAAGCGCAGCACAATTAACGCCGTTAGTGATTTGCGGATGGACAGTTAACAATCTCGTCAACCCCTAGACACGTTTGTTCATAACTGAACAAATTTGTCTAGGTTTTGGGATGTGTCTGAGTCAACTTGTCCTTGAGCAAAGCACAATCGCTTTAATTCGACGTGTGATTTGACACGTCGAATTAAAAATAACAACGAAAAACGAGTATGGTACCGTAAACCCTTATCATATCAAAAACCAAAACTGGTAAAAGGTGCCGCCAAGTTCCGAATGGTTCGGCCCTTCAAAGGAGTGATATCAACACACCAAAACATTCGCCAACTTAATCGCACCGCTTAATAATTCGAAAGTTAAATGAAAACTAGAACATTGCAAATTTCGGTAGCAATGTACAAGTTTTCATTTAACGTCCAAAGTATTATTCGGTGCGATTAAGTTGGCGAATGTTTTGGTGTGTTGATTTCACTCCTTTGAAGGGCCGAACCATTCGGGACTTGGCGGTCCCTTTTACCAGTTTTGGTTTTTGATATGATATCAGTCCTTTTTTTTTAATTGTGTATTACACTCAACTCCACTACCGTGCAGATGTGTAATAAAGTGGCACGTCAACAAAAAATTGGTTTCAACAATTTTCTACTATAGGTCGAACCATTCTCAACTTGGTCACCTCTTTATAGGTTTTTGGTTTGGTTTTAATTTTATTATAACTTGTTTTATTTCGTTAGTTTTGGTGTGTTGATATCACTCCTTTGAAGGCCCGAACCACTCTCAACTTGGTGGCCTCTTCACCAGTTTTTGGCTTTGTTTATTTTGCTTTGTTTTAGAGTTGGTTTATTTTTCGTGAATTGGACGTGAATACAATTTCTTTGGCAACGTTGTTTAGATTTATCCATGCTACACTAACACTAGTGTGTGTCTAGGCACGCACGTCAGTATACACGTTGTCATTGTCCGAACTTTGGCTGTCCAATGAGATTCGATGCCGACAATACTAACAATGGTTATAACAATATTTTTCTACTTACGCGCCATCCCACGCCATCCTTGTTGCACCCCTAGGCTCCAAACCACAAAAGGTACGTAGTTCGTATCGTACTGCAGCCATTCGCCCAATTTCATAGCTGAAAGCCCGTTATCTCGGTATCGATGAATAATCACCCGATGGAAATTAACATGGGGATGAGCGGACTAGAATTAGCTAGCTAGTTACACATTTTCAACGTTATTGAGGGTCATATTTTGCATTGAAAGCAGCTTAGCTGGCATTCCTACACGAGTTAATTTTTGTTAGGTGGGTCATTGCTCTTGATTACAACACAATTTAAGCTTTTTGTACCGCATTATTATTTTTCCCCAAGTACCTGAAATGTGCCCAGCTACGCTTCAAGCTATAAGACACTGACGCTATGGCGCCGCGCTACAATGGTTTACAACCTCTACAATTGAATTGATGTGATGTTTGTTGTGATGATTGTTGCCTAACTTGCGTGTGTCTGGATATGTAGGCAACCATTCGAATGTAAATCTACTAGAAGTTACGAGCCTTCCATCTTTTTTAACCTACGGAGTTTATCCGTAAACGACTTTACATCAAAACTGAAAGTGCAACCGTTGACTTTTAAATGCTAGTCAATAAATTTTTACCACTGCCAGTTAAAGCACGTTGCTAACTTCCTCTAAAGGCTAGCCTTTGGCGATGTTTAAATCTGATGACGGTAGGGCTGCAGTGATAGGCATCGGGTCTGGGGAAAGTCACTTGGCTATTTCCCAACCAAACCTTAAGTCATATCCTCAGACAGTGGGGTGCACAGGAGGAGGGAGGGGGGGGGGGCCCCCCCGCCGGCCCCCGGGGCATTGTCCCTGCTTTTTTCGCAAAATGAAAAAAAGAATGGTGTTTTATGCCCACATTTGCTGGTTCGGCGGTGTCTCAGAAAGGGCGTAAAGGCCTAAAAAAGGCCTAACAAGGCAAAAAGGCTAAGAAAAGGGTAAAAAGAAAAGTAAAAAAATAATTCCCAGAAAAAAGTTTCCTCTAAAACTTCCTGTGCCCTTTCACTAAAAGTTGACCCTGCCCTATCAGGGGTTTGTGCACGCTACTGTCCTCAAATCTAGGGGTGAGAAGTGACAATTTCCGTACCATACTATTGTGACAATATTTAAAGGTACATTCTGCCTTCCTTATAACAGCCACGCGCAGATCGCTATCCACGCATGTTACTATTGCACCGTCTCGCGAGATTCGGCGTAGTAATACAAGGTCAACTAACTGGGATAGGAGCTGCGTTCTTCGCAGCGAGGAACTTATACCGATTTCGCATTGGTAAATTCAAGTGGCCCTGGCCGTGCCAAGGAGGGCTGGGCACCGTTTTATTAACCAATGCGAAATCGGGCTGGACTAGGCCGGACCAGTATTTCGAGAGCCGGCCCGGCTCACACCAATGGTGTGAGCCTGGCCGGGCCAGGCACGGCCAAGACCGCTTCATTAACTAATACCGATTTCGCATTGGTAAATTCAAGGGGCCAGGCCGGACTGGGGCGGGCCGGCCAGTGCCGATCGGGGCCAGTGTTCATCCGACTGGCTCGCTTTCGCGTTAGTTAATTCCACGGCTCGCTGAGTACGATTTACAGCATCGCCACATGTCGGTTTGTGGTACTTGACACGTTACACTTTCTGCCGCTACACTGCAGCACCATTCATAAACCATTCCGATTTAAGCGGTGCTGGCCGGCTCCGTCTAAATTTGATTTCGCGTTGGTTAATAAAGCGGTCTTGGCCGTGCCTGGCCGCGCCAGACTCACACCAGCCGGGCCGGCTCTCGAAATACTGGCCCGGCCTAGGCCGACCCGATTTCACATTGGTTAATAAAACGGTGCCCAGCCCTCCTTGGCACGGCCAGGGCCACTTGAATTTACCAATGCGAAATCGGTATAAAGCTAAATCAAATTAGGATGGAGCCGGCCAGCGCCGCTTAAATCAGAATTGTTTATGAATGGTCTTGCAGTGTAGCGGCGAAAAGTGGAAAGTGTCAACTGCCACAAACCGACACGTGGCGGCGCTGTAAATTGTGATCAGCGAGCCGTGGAATTAACCAACGCGAAAGCGAGTCGGCCGGACCAGCACTGGCCCCGATTGGCACTGGCTGGCCCGCCCCAGTACGACCTAAAGTCAATAAAAAGCCCAAAAATGTGCTCAAAGAAGCAAAAGTGCAGTTTTGCTTCTTTGTGCACATTTTTGGGCTTTTTATTGACTTTAACTTGAACAGTACGACCTGGCCGCTTGAATTTACCAATGCGAAATTGGTATTAGCTGCTATATCAGTTGGCCTTGGGCGTAGTAGACGAAACAGCATGAACATAAAAATTGTGTCGTCTCAAACCGAAAAGATTTTCGTATTTTAACATCAGGCTGTATAATTTTTTAAGCTAGTATCTTATAATTTTTCTTCGTGTATTTATTGACATAAATAATTTTAATATTTTACCGCTTTGGTCCTTTAGATTTTTGATCTCATAGTAATTATCAGCAAACGATTAAAAATACCAGTGGCCCCCGTGACTGTGTGGCCGTGGCGGCCAAGTGCGCAGTGCTACACATACCGTAAGCATTCTCGTTGGTCGCGCTTCTTGGTTCCTTAGTGCGCGGGGCCCTAACTCCACTGCGATATTTAAACCCTCTTGTAATGTACAATTTCGTAGTTAGCCAATGGGCCTGTTTTAACTACAAGGCTATACGCCAACAAATACAGATTCCCTAGATAGCCGTTTCGTTTCCTTTCAATTTAGCATTAATTTTCATTCCTGCATGTATTGGCTACGTCTCCTTTCCCTCTTTTCGTGCTGTGGTAAACGCATCCATGCAACAACAAAAGAGTAGCCAACTCTCCCGCCGAAACAAGATGGCCACCTCCCACCCGATAAAAAAAGGTGATCATCTACTGCAAACACAGCCCTGATTTTATAGTTACGGTGGATTTAACTAAAATCACAATGCTACAAGTCGGTAAAGTAATAATTTATTCATTTCGATTGCTAATAAAACCTTGGCGATATAATATTATTTCCAACGAGTTGAACGATTACATCAATCGCACGGAGATGGCAGCGGCCATTTTTTACCACCCCGTTTCTTGTCTGTGTGTGTGCTCATTTTCGGTAGGCTGTTTCTTTTGGTCGTCTAGCGCCGGTGACGTATGCGTGACGACTGACTTACTATTTAGCAAACTGCTGCAGGTGCTACATTGCTGCAAGAAAAGAAACGCACGGATTTTCAGTCCATCAAGGACCTATACGTTGTAAGTCTATGTTTTAAACTATAAAGCTTGAAAGTAGGTGCATTGGTTCGATCTCCAGGTTTCAATACGGCAACATAATAATATACCTATTTACCGCCTACAACCAGCGGAAGGAAGTCGGAAGGGCTGGGGAAGCCGCTTACACCGATCCACAATTAAAAGAAGAAGCCCCCAAAAAACTTAAATTTAGTTGGAAACAGAGAGAGGCCGTTTAAGAAATTTGTCCAAGGGTTCGGAGTTAAGCATTCTACGGAACAAAGCCACAGAAGCTGCATTTACGGTTTCAACCCCAAAGGCATTCCAAATAGGCACTACCCTTACCGAAAAGAAGTTATGTCGACAGTCAAGACGAGCCGATTGAACAGACAGTTTCCAATTGTGACTCCGCGTGTTGATCAGACCTGGAGCCCGATCAAAAAAAGGAAGATCCACCTCAATTAAGTAGTGTAAAATCTTGTATGTAAGAATCAGATCAAACTTAATTCGACGCAATTCCAAAAGTTCAAGTCCCAAACTCTCCAGGCGAACCCCATATGCAACATTTCTAAGTCCAGGAAGGCCTTTTGTAAAGCGACGCTGGACAGACTCAATCAAATCGATGTCGCGTGCCAGATAAGGCGACCAGACAGGAGTTGCATATTCAAGTAACGGACGCACAAAGACTCTAAAAGCCCAGACCTTCGTAGTAGTGTTACCAGAAGTAAAGCACCGATTTACTATGGTGGACCTACGGTAGGCAGAGGCACAAACCTTCCGACAATGCAGAGAAGATTTAAGATTTTGGGTGAACCAAATCCCGAGGTCACACACTTCTTCAGAAGCTGGCAGGAGACAATGGTCCAGTGTATACCTTGAACAGTGATCCCGTTTGCCTACGTTTGCCTGGATGGAAAGGGGGAGCTGTCATTGTTTCGACCAATGAACCACATTTTGGATTTGGGCCTCCAGATC
>JAHWFP010251460.1:9269-23150 GCA_023313725.1 Lithobius niger
AAAATTATTCATCCTAGGACATGGTAAGAATATCCTAGTCGTCGTTTTCACAACGAAAATATGCACCCCAGGGCGTTTCCACAAAGAAAATTAAGCTTTCCAGGCCGTGGGGCTTCTTCTGTTTAATTATGCATATCTCGTAGTATAGTAGCTTGCCTGTAATGTCAGTCAGGTTTCTTCTTGAGTAAAACAATGAAGGAGAATTGTTAAGGAAACCAAAAATTAAATTCTGGGTATACCAAACATCAGTCCGCTTTATTTGCGTAGAGGGAAAACAAGTATGCCTAAATGTTTGTGACGACATGTAAACGTGGTTCCATTTGTTTGGCTTGTGGTCTGATAACATTTGTGTGATAATTCGAATATTTTTGAAATGGCTAAGAAATAAAAACTGGCGTAATGCTGAATGAAGATAACATAATTCCTGCTGACACAGCAAAAAGTAAATAAATAAATAAATAAATAAATAAACCAGATCAAAATAAAAACGTGAATGCGTCATATTTTCACTGAAAAAGTATATAAGCACGAAGATGTAACAATTAAAAATGGAGAAAGCCAGAAAAGGGCACATAAAATAAACAATTTATGACCTTTCGCAGCAGTCTCCACTTCGCTTATAAAGCAAGAAAAACTTTAAACACCACAAACACGTAAACACGCAAAAGCACAAGAAAAAATAAATAAATAAAATGGACCTAAAGTGTGCGCAGCCTATCTTGAGTTCGCCCCAGAACGACACAGATAATCAATTGTATTTTTTTGGCAGCAGAGTGCCTTGTTGTTATCCGAGATGGTTACAAACGCAATGACGGCCGTCGATTAAAGCCGCCCCCTCCAGGAAACCGTAGCCGCTCATAAATAACTGCAGGACTCAAAATAGGCCGCGGACACTATAAGACAGCTTATAAACTGCCAGTAAGGAACCTGACCTCTTGCCTGGTAATACACGTGACAAGTGAGGATGGGATTTTTGCTCAGCTATTTATATTGGTTTGCCCTCGTGGGAGAAATTGGAAATACCCAATTTGGTTATATACAGGAGGAAATTGCGTGAGAACGCAAACAGTTTCGACATTGAGCCTTGTTTAAATTTATTGTTTTTCGTGAAATAAAATTCTTGTGTTCTCCAGGTCAGGGTGCGCCCTGTCTTTATCTTGTGCTGGACGAATGCGTCGGCTTGATCGTTATTTTTGACATTAGATTTGTGGAACGAGGTTCATTTGTTTAAATTCTGCTTCGTCGTGCCCATGTAAGTAAGTGGCCGTGCAGTGAATGTCGTTTCTTTGCAGGGAAGTTGAAAGTGTCTAGACGGCCTTTAGGTTTCTGATCGACTGGTAAACCTGGGTTGGGGAACGATTTAATATTTGGGCTGAGGAAGAGCCCAGAAAATTATGTGGGGACACGGAGGTTTGCAGCGCCATCCTCTGAAATATGGAATACCAATAAAGTTTTTAGGGTTTGGTTTTCGTGGAATTTAAGGGAGGAAAATAATAATTTGTGATCGATTAAGTTTTCCAAGAGGTATAGAGGGTAGCCGTTTTCTGTTTCTAGGCGCGGATCCAGAGGGGGGCTGGTGGGAGCGATCGCCCCTCCTAAACCCGAATCAGACACACAAGCTGATAATACAGTATTATTGTTTAAAATCATCTTCACTGACTCCTTAAATTTATTATGATTTGCTATACAGACAGAGGGTCACTTACAGCAGCATTAATGACAGTTCTTTTGCGTTGGTTTCGTCCTTTTTTCTTACTTTCGTGCATTACATTTTGCTTTCGTCCATTGCTACACTCTGCGTAATACAAACATAGGCGAAAGCAAAATGAAAGTGGACGAAAGCTAAATAAAAGGACGAAACTAACGTAAAAAAAAATCCTGTAAAAATCCTAATTCTTTACCCTACTGTTTCAGAAATATTTCTCAATTTTTAAGATAGCAAAATCGCTCTAAGACAAAAATCCACGACATAAAGAATCGAAATAGTAATAAGTAGTCGAAAAAGAATTCTCTACGAACAAAACGAATTTATTATGCCTATAATTTTTACTTTAAACAGTTAAGTGGTGGGTACAAAAAGCTCTCTTTTACTGAAAAAAGTGAAAAAAAGAGCGTGATTACATAAGTCTTGCTTCTGTCTCCCCCCCCCACCAACCCCCTCCCCGGAACCCTAAAATTTGTGAACTGGGGCACCACGATTAGAAAATTATGTTTCGACCCCTGCTAATGTGAAGTCGCCCCTCCTAAAATTTCCTCTTTGATCCGGTACTGTGTGTGGGCGCCTTCGATAACTACCAATCCAAACTCACCCAAACTCAACCATCTGGCGGCAGTTTGGTACCGTTAACACACAGGATGCCCATGAGCAAACTTCGCTCTGCCTCCAGACTGGATGAGTTTGGTTGAGTTTGGCTTGGTGTTTTCGAAGGCCCCGTTTGTGTTTGTGCAAGGTGTGCACAATTTCCTGTTGCAGGAATCATTCATCCGTATAGTGTGTGAAAAAAAATATCCTATTAATTTCATTAATGTCATCGTTTCTCTTGTATAGGGGGTCTTATGTTGCTTGGGGCCCCCCCCCCAGACACCGCAGGAAAGTTGTCAGTACGAAATTAAGAGAATTTTTGGATAAATCACTGCTGCAGCAGGATATTGTGCACACCTCACACAAATACATACATTGAAAACGGATTCCCTTTATACCTCTTGAAAAACTTAATCGATCAAAACCAATTTTTTGATTTTTCAACAAAATTGTTCAACACCAGTGATAAAGGGGTTTAAATGATGTTGATTTTCCGGATTTTTTGTGACGGAAGTAGTACTGATAAAATTTCTTACCGCAGTCACAAAATGATTTATGTGACCGGGTCAGCTTGAAATATGGCATTCGGTTCAAATATTTGACTGGGAATAGTGCCTTTCATGGTTTGACTATTGGAGGGGCCGCAAACATTGCAATCATCTGATGTGTAAGCTATTTTTATGAACGTTGGAACACGCCACATGTGATCCAAAATATTGCAACACCCCTCCCACCACTTATTGTTAGTAACACTGTTAAAGCCAAAGCGACAAGAACACTGTTCCTACAACTCATGCGTCCCTGTTGTTTGCGGGTGTATTTTGATTGTAACCTATACTATATTGCAGTCACACAGAAATGTGCAAAAATGTGCAGCGAACTTTAAATTTTCGTAAAACCAGTAAGGGAAAAGAACGCCGTGTCACACTTGAAAAGTACCTTTCATTAGTCTGCAGCAGGGTTACAGAAAATGAAAGAAGAAAAAAAACGGGAAATAACCGGCAACTGGGCACAAGCACTTCAGCACCAAAACGCATACAAAAACGCTGTATTTCGTTCATAAGAAATTCATAAAAACAAATACCTAACTTCAGACTTTCGTAAAACCTGTAGAACATGTACTACGCATATAATACATGTGCTAGGCATATACTAGTCATGTGTTATACGGGGTGATTTAAAAGTATCAACCCAGTGGATTTGGCAGCCGCATGATTTGGGTTAGCCACCAAACAACCATCGATCGTTGGTCACCACGAAGGGGGGGGGGGGGGGCAAGTTTTGAGATCATCCAGTAGTGTCCCCCACCCTGCTCCCCTTAAATAAAATTTCCACTTCCGGTTCCGTTAGGAATGGGGCATTGGTCTAAATTCTAAATACGTGCGGGTAGTTTATTCATGGTGGATGCAGAAAACAGCATGTAAATCGGCCCACAACTACAGGAGCTATGACCAAAACACATTACCACGAATGTTGACTTTATTGCATCAACTGGCTGAAGCCCGGGTGGTGTTTGATGCACCATTGGCAACAGTGGGACGTCTTGCTCTCTCATGTGTTTGTTGCGGAAGACGTGTATCCCGTTTATGTATTTTTGCACACACTGGCTAACAAACGCTGATTTTCGTTGGTTTGGCTCACTCATTGAGCACTTCTCCTTACCCGGACTCCATGGACTTTCATACGAATATTTCCACCGGACGGCGTCATTTCAATGTCGGCTTTGTCATTTTTTTCCCCAAAATTTGACCGAGTTACACTAATTCTTTTATTTTCATTGTCCACAATGACAGAACCGTTAGCAAGCGGTGAAGGATGGTAACGGGTGGTGTTTGATTCGCCGTTTGCAACGCTGGGATGGTTTGCGCTGTCATGTGTTTGTTGTGACAGGCGTGTATGCCAACTATTACACGCCGTCTATTATTGAGCACGCTGGCTAACAAACGCATTTTGTTCCATATTTAACCGAGTTTCACTAATCTTTTAATTTTAATCATCTACAAAGACAGAACCTTTCGCCAGCGTTGCATATTAAGTTGCATATACGTGAAGCATTGTTTTATTCATTGAAAGTTACGTTGTTAGTTTGCACACACGGCTAACAAACGCTGATTTTCGTTCGCTTCGCTCACTCAATCAGCGCCTCACCTGACCCGGACTCCATGCACTTTCATATGGATTTCCACCGTAAATAAATAAATACGCCTTTGTACCATGGGTTCGTGTATGCTATTTTTTTACTTGATTCTGGGCAGCAAGTAAAGCGCTTTCAGTATTTAACGGAGTTTCACTATTCCTTTAATTTGAATCGTCTACAACGACAGAACCTTTAGCCAGCAATTTAATGTTATGAAGCATATACCTGAATGAAGCATTGTTTCATCCATCGTTTCAGTTTATTGGCAACAATCAGTTTTTAGTTGATTGCCAACAATCATTCCATTTACAATAATCGAATGCTGTTATTATTAGACGGGTGGCCGGGTGCTGTTGACAATCAACGCAGCATTGTTACTGTTATTATTAGACGGGTGGCCGTCTAGGTCGGGTGGTCGTTTTACAACACTGCAACTTGATTTTATTAATGTAGACGAGCATCGTACCCGGCTTCGCCCGGGGATTTGTTTGACCCGTGGTTGTTTCCCAGTATTTGCGTGGTGCTGCCTGATCGTTCACTGCAACAGTCAATTTTTCTTTGTGTAACACGCCCCCTTTCCGTCAATCCTCTCCCTCCGCAATTAAAACAATATCCTAATCAAATAGTGGCTTTAACATAAGCACTGCCCCACCAACGGGCATTCCCCGTTCAGGCCCTTCCCCACTCCCATTAGCGTGCGAAAAATAACTGTACTTCGTACATGACGTCATTTAAGCCATGCCTTTGTGATGACCGCGCAGAGCAAATTGTTAGTCGAGGCAACAATGTGCCAATTTCAACTTCTTTTCAGGGCAACAACGTCCCAGTTTCAACTTCATGCCAAAGAATTGACACACTCGCACGTTTTCATTGTTCCTCTTCCGGGAGTCGTCAAAGGGTCAAAGGATTTTAGCGAGCATTAACCGCACCCGGTCATCTGTCCGACGAAGCCCTAAGGCCCTATGTCTGCAACACCCGGACTGGATTCTCAGGAGGTCACCCACCCAAGTACCAATCGGGGCCAATGCTGCTTAACTTCGGTGATCTGACGAGAACCGGTGTTTCCAGCACTGCAAGGCCGCAGAGTCCGGGAGTCCGGGAGTCGTTGCGGTTGCTTCATTTCTGCTATGAGACTTTGGTTTATAAAGTACTAGAGGAAGCCCGTGCTACGCACGGGTGGTGTTTGATGCACCGTTAAAAACACTGGGAAGATTTCCTTCCTCATGTGTTTTACGGAATGCGTGTATCCCGTGTATGTGTTTTTGCGTACCCTGTCTAACTAACGGTGTTTTTCGTTTGCTTCACTCCCTCATTGAGCGTATCCCTTGTTCCGGAGTCCATAGACTTACATTACATATGATTCTTTCCTGGCAAAATGGTTGGAATACGCGTGTGTACATGTGAAATAAATAAATACGCCTTTGTGCATGTGAAATAATAAATACGCCTTTGTATACCGGAAATAAATAATTACGCCTTTGTACACCTGAAATAAATAATAGGCATTGGAGACATTGTACGGGAAGATTAAACAACCGAAGCTTCAACAATCAGCAAGAGGGCGAACGGGCTCATTGTTCCCATGGTAGCAAAGAAAAATGGCGAGCGACCGACAATGAAAACGGATATGTGCTCTATCAATTACTTGCGGCCGTCTTGTGGCGGCCGTCTTGTGGCCGTCTCGTTGCCGTCCATCCCACGCGACAACTCGATTTTATTAATAAAGATTACATCATGAACAGTTGTGTGAATTGGTTTATCGCATGTAATAATTACAGTAGGGAATAGCAAACGTAACGAAATTGACAAGGGTTCGACTAGCAGACGTTTGTAGCACATGTAACAGATTGGTGTTCGACCTTGAACCGCATGTCGAGGTTCAAAAACATGTTTCAAAATGCGTTGTCTGCCATAGTATACTGTCTACGGCAACAAGTGAATTATCTTCCCGGAAATCAGTGAGCAAGAAAGAAGTCCTTTTGTTGACACTTAGGGCACTAAATAGTGAGATCAAGCACGGTTGGGGGGCGGGGCCGCGCCCTGGCACCCTGAAATAAAGTTTCCATTTCCGGTTCCTTTAGGCCGAATGCCAGTTTGCTATACATGTGCACAATCATGTGCTAGCCGAACCCTTATCAATTTCGTTATGTCTGCTATTCTCTACTGTAATGGTTACATGCAATCAACCAATAGAGCAGTTGCCCCCATATTGACACCAGTATGGGTTTTGGAGGGCATAACTACAAGGTGCACTACATTAAAATGGAGGGAAAAACAACGGAAGAGCAGATTTCTTAGGCTTAAAATAACGTTGTTTTCTCCAACAACAAATATCGCGCGTTTTAGATCTAAGAAATCACTTTTCACAGCATCGGCTTCAGTATGACGCCCTTCTGTTTCTCTGCAGTGCCCCTTGTAGCTAACCCATTAAGGCTCCAGCATAGAGTTATATACAATAATACTACATCGTGTCACTGCTCTATTCACACAACTGCTCGTGGTGTTATTTTATGCAATAAAGCCAACATTTGCACCAATTTGTTTTAGTCATAGCTCTTGCTATTGCGGACCGATTTACATGCTGTTTTCTGCATTCACCATGGATTGACTGTCCTCACATATCTCAAATTGAGACCTATGCCCTATTCATAAAGGAACCGGAAGTGGAAAATTTATTTAAAGGGGGTAGGGTGGGGGCAACCCTGGATGATCTCAAAACGTGGCCCCCTCCGTGGTGGCCAACGATCGATGGTTGTTTGGTATCTAAACCAAATAATGCGGCTGCGAAATCCACTGGGTCGATACTTTTGACTCTCCCTGTATACAAATACGGTAGGCATGTACTAGGCATCTACATGTATTAGGCATAGGTATGTATGTTGGACATGTACAGTACGCATTTACTTCGGAAACGAAAAGCATATCCCTTGAGACAAAACAAAGATGTAGTTGGGCTCTGGTGAAAATAAGCTGCAATAAAATAAACTACAAAAGAAGTGATATCAGAAACAAAGCCGACAAGGGTGAAAGAACCCGCCAAGTTTTGCCAATGAAAGTAGTGATATCAGTATACTATAGATTGGCTGCCACCAAGCTTTCTACACGGTGTACGATCCGGGATCTGACCCAAATGTTTTCACTTAGAAAGTAGTGATATCACCCGCACCAACGAACAACCGCTGAGCTAATCTCACCGATTATTAACACTGGCGATAGCCAGTGTTAGTAAGGGTCGACCTAGGATCTCTGTGTTAAACTTTCAACTTTGAGAGCTTATAACTCCGTCAAAATTTAAAAAATTTAAACCAAATTTGGAATCTAGCCTTGACTAGTCAAGGCCTGTCTACAGTCCAAAATTTGTGAAATTCAGTCCAACCAAACCCGAGATACAGAGAGGGGCCAAATAGACAACTTCTTGTTCTGCTTCTTGTTGTTGTTGTTGTTCTGGGGATACTTTCGTCTGTCCTCTCTACAGGTCAAATTATTTGTCCTGTAAAGCTGGTTCTTAGCTCATTTTACAGGTATTGCTCCGTAGATGTGCCCTTTCCATAAGGCCTTTTCTATTTGGTCAAGTGGTTCAGGTATTACGGAGCTCTAAACGACCAGATTGATTGTTTTTCATTGTTTTAAACATTGTTATTATGCAACAATGCCATTTAGCAAACGCCAGCTGCAAGACATAGACTGAAGATTAAAGGATTTGTTTCTATTGTTAACACTTGCGACAGCCAGGTTAGTAAGGGCCATAGCAATTTACGGGGCTTAAAGGCGGCGCAACAAAACAAACAACAAATTAATTATAAAGGTGTCACACATACCCCACCCCTCATCCACCACCGCACCTATTTATTACAATTCTCAAAGTAACACGGATTAATAAACAAAAACGTATCGTTAAAAATTAAAAGTAAAGGTCTAAAAGTCAAAACCTGTAAGGAACACGGACAAGCTTTGACTGTAAGGGTCTAGGTGTCAAATTTGGCCAGTAAGACACTGCTAAGCATTAGACCCTTACTACCCGGTGATCATGTTAATGACTTAGTAAGGAAAATTGGAAATTAGCCAACAGCGAAAATCATAAGTAACGTAGTTCAGTAAGCCACCTTTATGCACTTACGTTAAATCGAAGTGGCATGACCCGGATTCGAACCGGCTACCCAGTTCGCCCCCAGATCACTTGCATAGCACGTTAATCTCTCCGTTGCACTTCGATCAAACGTAAGTGCATAAAGGTGGCTTACTGAACTACGCTTACGCTTGTAGCAGGTTGTCTTGCTTGGAATCGCTGCCATGTTACCAAACCGGAAAAATGTCAACCTAAAGCAATGTAGGAAACCCACGCCCCCTATCATTGGATCATCTCATGGGTCTTTATAGGACGATCTCGGACAGCTGTTCCTCAAAAACCGGGTAGTAAGGGTCTAATGCTTAGCAGTGTCTTACTGGCCAAATTTGACACCTAGACCCTTACAGTCAAAGCTTGTCCGTGTTCCTTACAGGTTTTGACTTTTAGACCCTTACTTTTAATTTTTAACGATACGTTTTTGTTTATTACTGCAGACGTTAAATAAAAAAAATTGAACCATGCTACAGAAAGTAACAATGGTCAAGTTTTTCATGTAACCTTTGATCTAATTCATAGTCGGCGAGATTAACTTAGTTGTTGTTCGTTGGCAGGGGTGATATCACTACTTTCTAAGTGGAACACTCTTCGGTCAATACATGGACGGTGGGATTCTAGTTTCAGGCCAGATACATTAAGAACAAAGCATCCCCAACCCGGAAAAAGCAGAAACCGGAAGCAATGGCAGTGGCTACGCGGCCCGGGGGAGGTTAGGGTTTCATCATACGCGGGATAATTACTGCATGCCATAAAAAAGGGACACGAATTAAAAACATAAACGTCTGCGCCGTAAAAAAAAAGTGTTAATAATACTAATAATAATATTTGTTGCGATAACAACGGATCTGGCAAGGACTGGGGAGTCACTAACACCCAGCCACAATTACATGTAAATACAGTGTACCTAAAACGGCCAAGGAATGATGATGGTAACAGGTTTGGGGACACGAATGCCTTACCAACAAGGTTAGACCTGCCAGGGACTCAAAGGGGCCCCGATGGCATCGCCAAACGTGCAGGACATGGGAATGTTATATGATTGAAGTTTCACTATACTTGTTTAAATGTACACGGACAAAAATTGATGATTTTTAATTGAAATAATCAAATGAACAATTTAGAAAACTGCATCTGTTTAAGTCTGTTATGTTTTAAGAATATTTTTTCATTGGTAAAGCACAACAGCACTTAGCCGGTGTAATTTTTCTCAAGTCTACATTTGATTATTTAAATTTAAAATCATAAATTTTTATCCGTGTACAGTAACTCAAATTTCAATCATATAACCCTTTTTTACGGTACACTTGACGTTTTTGTTTGTAATTATATATATATATAATATAAACAATGCCTTGCTTTCTTCATGCAGTAGCACACAGGACGTTATTTTTATTATTTTTTTTTACCTATAGCAGCCGGACTATCACAATAAACATTTTTTTGGGGGTTACAAAACTACACTGTGGTTAAATTGTATCTAACGATATTTTTATTTTTACTTTACCTATAACAGCCGGACTATCCATTAAAGGGCAATTACATCCATTTTGACATGCATGCTTTACTTTTGGATCAGTTAACACAATAACTAAACACAAGAACTGAGGTAAGAATACGTTACGTACGTCCGATACAACAATTTAATTATTGCATCACCAAAACACGACACGGAGACCGCCATTGTTTTGCTGGAACGCGCAGAAATTAATGCCGACAGATGTCACTTTTAGATTTCGACTCGCAGCCAATTGAGATAGCTCTATTGGCTGTGAGAGCTCAAGCGTCCGACGGTCTTAGCTGGCCGACAGTTGTAGTAGCCAGATAAGGCCGTCAGACGCTCGAGCTCTCACAGCCAATAGAGCTATCTCAATCGGCTGCGAGTCGAAATCAAAAAGTGACATCTGCCGGCATTAATTTCTGCGCGTTCCAGCAAAACAATGGCGGTCTCCATGTCGTGTTTTGGTGATGCAATATTTAAATTCTTATATCGGACGTACGTAACGTATTCTTACCGCAATTCTTGTGTTTAGATATTGTGTAAATGATCCAAAAGTAAAGCATGCATGTCAAAATGGACGTATTCGCCCTTTAAACATATTTTTTTTGTTTCAAAACTGTACTGCGGTTAAATATGCCACTGTTTTATTTTTGTATGGTGATGTCAACCCGAAGCCACTCTATGAAATTATCAGTTCCTTTCCGCTAGGACTGAGTGTAAACGGAGTTTTTTTTTTGCTGTGAGGGTGATTCCAGCATGGAACTCCCTTCCGAAGACGACAACATCAAGCGCGAATGTTTCTGCTTTCCGACGCGGCTTAGAAAACAACTACACTTGTTCGCTTCCTAAAGAGAGCAAACTTCGTCACCTGACATTCATAGATCATGTCTTACTTGACCAGGCTGCCTCAAATCACATCAACTTCCTTCCTTTGATTTTGAACATTTTTACCTTTGGGCTGGCAGTCAGCGCCCAAAGGCCCTTGCTTGTCCTGAAGCGGCAAACTATATTACTATTATTATTAGTAATCCTCACAGTATATAAAAAACCTTCGGCTAGCAGACAAGCTTTTATTAAAAAACTTAAAGAATATATTAATAGTGTTAAAAAAGACATTAATTTTATTCTTCTTGGTGATTTGAACTTAAATATTTTAGAGGGATATCAAGACTCAAATGAACTGCATGATATTGAGAAATTTGAAAACTGCATGGCATATCTTGGTTTAACTGCCCATATTAACTCACCAACCAGGGAAGAAGTTAAGGAAAATAAACTAGTCAGATCGTGTATTGATTTAATTTATAGCAGATTAAATAAGTACCTTTGTAACTCGTTCATTATAAAAATTAAAATAGCTGATCATTATTTTACTGCAATTCAAATTTTAAATGAGAAGAATGTAAAAATGTCTAAGGAATCCCAAAATGTTTACTTTCATAAACTAAATCATAATGGCATCATTTTACATTTAAAAAACCATGATTGGAGATATTTACAGTGCATGAGAAACCCAAATGATATTTACAAGGAAATTGATGCTGTTGTCGGGAATATATATAAAATCAACACTGTAACACAAAAAAAAGGAAAGAATAAAAAAAAGGGAAATACGTATAGACATGAGTGGATGAATCATGATCTACTGGAACTCATCAATAAAAAAAATAAACTTTGGCATTCTATAGCTAAGCTTAAACAACCGAACATAAAACTAATTGAAGAATATAAAAGCCTTAAAAAAAATGTCGCCAATCAAGTGAATAATGCTAAAACTAACTTTTATAAAACATACTTTGAATCAAATAAACATGATAGTAAAAATATTTGGGCAAAAATTAATGAAATTTGTGGGAAAAAAAATAAAAAAGGAAATTTGGATGACCAAATAAAAAAAAATTTTGAGAAAACTAATGAACAATCCCTGTGTAAAAATTTTGCAGACTTTTTCATGAATGAGGTCCCTCATCTCAAATCTCTAAAAGCGGCTGGCAGACATAAATTATCCGTTATTAATAATTGTGAGAATAGACATAAAAAATCGTGTTCTAATTCAATGCAGATTCTGAAACCTAATAAGAATGATATCATTAATATTATTAAAAACTTAAAACTAAAGAAATCGACTGGTCATGATGGCTTTTTATTAGAGTACTTTGCCAATAGCATGGAACAGACTGCAGAATTTATGAAAATTTTAATAGATGCCATCATTGACACTGAAACTTGGCCTGACGAACTTAAAAAACAGACAATAAGACCAATTTATAAAAAAGGTGAAAAAAATATATACAGTAACTACCGACCAATTGCCTTGCTTCCTGTTCTTAATAAAATTATTGAGAAATATTTTGCGAACTGTATTCAAAAATTTCTAAACAAATTTCAACTTTTAAATAAAAATCAGTTTGGATTTAGAAAGGGAATTGGAACTTTAAATGCACTCAGTGTAATCAACAATGATATTTTGAATGCACTGAATAAAAGTAAACATGTTGGTGTTATTTCAATTGATCTTAAAAAAGCTTTCGATACTATCGATAAGAAAATTTTGTACAATAAATTATTGAATATTGGCATTAGAGGAAAAATGCTTCACATTTTGGCAAATTATATGCATAATAGACAATGTGCAGTAAAAATTGCAGATTCTCAAAGTGATTGGAACATTGTTCAATACGGGGTTCCACAGGGATCAATTCTTGGTCCTCTACTCTTCATAATTTACATAAACGACTTGCTTGAAGAAAAATTTCATTGTAAAATTACCCTATATGCTGATGATATTCTTATGATTTCAATGAATAAGAAACAAGAAAAAATGATCTTAAATCTACAAAATGACTTTAATAATCTGAATCGCTATTTACATAATAATGAATTATTTATTAATAACGAGAAAACACATTTTTTGCATGTGGCGACCTCACATACTGAAAAGAAAAAATGTATAATTTACTCGCACAATGAAAACTGTTTGAATAATCTCATTTGTAACAAATGCCCACAGATTAAGCAAGTTGCATCATTGCGTTACTTGGGAATCTTAATTGACGAGAATTGGAAATTTTATTCGCACGTAGAAACTCTAAAGAAAAATTTACGTAAAATTATTCCTACTCTTTTCCTAATAAATAAAACTTTTGGCATCGAAATTAAAAAAATTCTATACGAGTCATGGATACTGTCTCAAGTACGTTATGCATGTACCATTTTTGGATCAACAACTGAAAACTATATTGAAAGACTTCAGAAAACTCTAAATAAAGCAACTAAAGCCCTTTTTGGAAATTTGCAAAACTCTTCGACAAAAGACATACTAAAAAAATACAATCTTTTAAGCTTTAATAAATTGTTCAAATTGACATTGATTGTTAACACCTATTATGACAATACTTATCAAAAGAAAACACACAGAGAGGGTCGAAACTTTTCCGCTTGGTTGCAAGTACCAACATGGAGAAATTCATATGGCAAAAGATGCCTGGAATTTACCATTCCAACAATCCTTAATGAGATACCCTCCGAAATTAGAAAGCAAATAAATAGAGGGAATATTAAAAGGATTATAAAAAATTGGCTTCTAACCTTGTTATAATACTATAATTGAAAACTAACATGTATGAACTCACTGATTAATGAAAAATATGTACATATTTTGTTGTTATTTGTAAATATTTGATATATCAGTGCACTTACAAGCCATGTTGGCTTCGTGCATGTACATGCTTAGTTGCTGTACCATACTATACTGTATACTGAAATAAATTATTATTATTATTATTATTATTATTATTATTATTATTATTATTATTATTATT
>JAHWFP010251460.1:24005-61979 GCA_023313725.1 Lithobius niger
TCAAACCTCGTTATCTTGCTTATCTCATTTATGTCAAACCTCGTTGTCTCGTTTATCTCATTTATGTCAAAGCTTGTTTAGTTCTCAGATGGTAAACACACTGACCAGACGTGAACATCCACAAAGGTTATTTGAAAAGTTCTTTACGACCAGTTTACATATTTTCTTTTACCTGGATTCGTTCATAAGAGAGAGTATATTGGAAGTCCTTTTAAGTTACAGTTTTGGCAACCATGAAATAATTTGTTATTGGGGTTCACTGGAATTGGATACTCTATCAAACTTCTCATAGTTTCTACGAGAAAAATCGAGCAATTTTACACTTCTAGAAATTTCAATAATAGGCTTTTCAAACACTCCTAAATAAAAAAAAAATTGGAAACCGTTACATAATATCATATCATGTATTTACAAAGATTTAGAAATTTTAATTTTTAGTGCCATATCTTGTCACTAGATGACGTTAAAGAGCAATCCGGCGCTAAAAGTAGTGTTAAATGACTTGCTGCTTTTAGATGTGAAATTTTTGCGATGTCTGAATCAAAGGCAGAAATTTGGAGATTCAGTTAAAATCACACGTGTTTAGTATAGGTTAATCTGAAACAAACCCCACAAGGGTGAAAGAACCCGCCAAGTTTCAGCCAATCAAAGTAGTGACATTGGAGCAAAAATGGCTGCCGCCAAGTTGCTACGTTAGTTGCCAAGCTAATCCCACAGACTACTAAACCAAAAAACATGACCATTGCTACAACCCGTATCAATGCTCAAATTTTTCATGTACGTGTGAAGAAATAGTCGGTAGGATTGGCTTGGTAACTAATGTAGCATCTTGGTGGCAGCCATTTTTGCTCTGATATCACTACTTTGCACAAAATGGTGTTGCTATACAACAAGTTTTCAATTTTTATTTTTTTGTTAAACCGTGCCTCAGTAGCCCTTTTACTGCAAGTGGCGGTTTTTTTGCATGAAAGGTCAGAACGTTCATAGCCTCGAGCCAAATGAAAACGAGCCCTTTTTTTAACGATTCGTATTTTTCCCCACACACTTTCCGTGCTCAACCAGATTCACTGAACGTTGCACAATTCAGTAAAGTTGTTATGGTTACCACCGTGAAAAATCGTTACCGTTTAAACCACATTCCAACTTGATTAAACTGGCAGCTGACATCACCGTTACCAGCCAACATGGCAGCAGACCAATGTAATTACAAATGTCTGATTATATTTGGTTGAATCAGTGACTGCCAGCCAAGATAGTAAACAAACCACATCAACAGAAATGCTGACGTCACATCGGACACAAAATTAAAACCAGCTCAATGAAACAGCAGGTATACTCACTCAGTCCCTTACAGGCGGTAATCAATGAACAAATACGGGTTTCATAAATATTTCAGTAAGGTTGGTCTGAGGCAAAGTCGGAATAGGAACGGAACACAAACAAGCCTGTTCTTACGCATCAATGATACCGTATTGTTCAGACTACGTTAAGCATTCAAATTTACACAGCATTCAATACAGCATTCAAATTTTATTACTCTTGAAAGACGTAGATAAACTAACTAACGACTGGCGTGTGCGTGCATCATGATAATTGCTTTTACGAAATCATTATTGCAACAAGCGGCAAGGAGATGACTTGATTAACGAATGCGGCAGAATTAACCCAAAAATTTACGCGGCTGTGCGTGAGGTTCACATAGGTGACGTGTGAATCTGGTTAATGTCGATTCCAAGATATGTTTTCCAAAAATACGTTACTCAATCACCAAACACGAGGCAAGAAATCCATATCAACAGTGCTTCTTTATACGTATATATTCATTACATTTTTGAAGTGCAATCTAATTTTGTCGACAGTCAACTGTAAACTTAAACAGTCATCATCGTGGAACATCAATAAAGGCTTATCTTGTGAGGGTACCAAATAAATTATTCTGAGAAAGGAGGAAAAGACCACTGGCGCTCGAATCCAGAAATCCGAAAATTACTATAGCCGCACGCTCTCCCAACTGCGCTACTGGGGTGGACCAAGGTTACATGCTGCAGCGGAACTTAGACCTGTACAACCATCCTCAGGTGACCTAAAGGTCACAAACAAATAAAAGAGGAATGTAATCTATGTAATCTACTTATTTTTTAGCCTCCACATTACAAAAAAATGTCGTCTGGAGCCAGGGTTAACCCCATAGTGCAGTTGGTAAATGTCCGGCTAGTGAGCGGGGATGTTTGTGGTTCGAATCTCATTGGAGCAGCTGTCCTTTGTTTCTTTTTTGTTCAGATTAGTAGATCTTGTGTTTGTACAAGACCTGTATTACTGTTTCGTTTAACGTTTAGCTTATCATTTATTGGTGATAAATTCCTGGATACCTTAAACAACTGCTATTTTGGAGGTTGTTTTTTGGGTTTATTTTTTTGCCACGTGTTTAATGGTTTAACCCTATTTGTAAGGGGTACTGAACTGGACTACACAACGTGAACCACAAGGGTGAAAGAACCCGCCAGGTTTCAGCCAATCAAAAGTAGTGATATCAGAATAAATACGGCTGCCACTAAGTTTGTCTTGGCTGGACAATGTGATATCAGAACTATACCAGAAAAGCTTGCTTGCGTTCCATTCCTGTTAAGACCTCGTCGTAGCTAATCTTATCCTAAACCTCAAACGAGTCCGGGTTTGCTTACTTATCAGTTGCTAGTTTGGCACACGTATTGCTCTGTACGGGGTTTTGTGTAAATAAAGTCAGAAAAATAAAGTAACAACTACGGAAAGAGCCAAATCGCGTCGCCATCTCAGGCTCACACTTCCAATCGGATCAAACTAGGGTTCGTAAATAACTGACGAAACTATTTTCAAGGCTTTTTCGAGGCTCTTCAACCCACAATTTTACTGTTCTTCTTGCATAATAGGCTCACAAATTACTTTTTTTTTTTTAATTCCAGCATTTTGTTAGATGTCTTCGTTGATACTATTGTAAGCTAAGCTAAACAGTCGTAAACAATGACGGACATTATGTCCTCCCTCTCCCCAATAGGCAAGGAGGTCTACAGCAACTATACCAGCACTTGGTCAGCTGCCCCTTCTGGCAAATGCTGCTTGCACCGCACAACACTTCTCTCTTTCTGTCTCCAGTCCAATCTGAAGGAAGCATTGTCCACAGAAGAAATGGATTCGGCTGACAAATTATATCCATTCAGTTATTTAATTTTATACCTAAATTAATAATACTATTAATTAATTAATATTAACATTGCATTCCAACAAACGTGCCCTCGCAAAATTCAAGGTCGTTTCACGGCTCCGTCATCGAAAATTCCAATTTTCAAGGTTTTTCAAGCATTGAATTCTCGGTTTTTAAATTTAAGGCTTTTCTAGGAATTCAAGGCCGTCTACGGACCCTGTCAAACGAATTTTAACTAGTAAGTCTACGAACAGTAGACCTGTCTCCCCCCCCCCCCCCCGCCTTCATCCCCTCAAGAAATGAATCTTCAATCTTTAACCATTCCATACATAAATATCAAATTTAATCATAATTGTTACCTTCATGATGAATTTGGATTGCCTCGTACTTGAAGAAGTAGTAATTATTACGGCTTACACGCACCGGGCAGCCAGGCCGCGCGACCACATCGTTGCAGCCAATGAGAATGATTACTGCGTGTTCCGTAAACATTCTCATTGGCTGCAGCGACCTGGTCACGCGGTTTTGTTGCCTAGTGCGCGGGGACCCTTAATGCGAAGAATCGTCGAAACCGGTCTGTTTTATCGTGTGATCACCGGTTTAGAAGTCACAAGCCCAAAACCGTGTTTGGACGCAATTTTTTGATGCCATTTTTGGACGTCATCTTTGGACGCCATCTTATATTTTCACAAGCTTGAATACGACCTTTCACACGCAAAATTTAATTCCGAGGATTATCCGCGACTGGTTTGTTTTCAGTCTGACAAACGGCTTACAAGTAACAAGCAGCCATCTTGGGTTTTCGCAAAAATTTAGCACGATTTTCGTGAAAATCCAAGATGACGGCCGAAAACAGCGTCCAAAAAAATTGTTTTTTTTTGCTTAAATGAAATTCAAATTATTCTTCGTGACTGGTCTGTGTTCAGTCAGTTCAAAAACTTCGTCGTCGGCTTGGAAACGACAGGGGCTTACAGAAGGGCAGGGGCTTACAAAAATGGAAGGGGCTTACAGAAATGGCAGGGGCTTACGGTTAGGGAAAGTACATAAACGACGCCACGCAAATTTTGCCGTATTTCAACTTCCCTCCCTTCCCCTGCCACAACGTTGTTACCCCCTAACCCTAAAACAAGTGTCATAATGGCCCCCCCCCTCTCACCGTTTCATTTCCGGTGATATTTGGCGCACACGTTTTTTAGAGTAATATTGATGTGAAAAAAAATTCAAATAAAATGAATGTGTCATAAGAAAATGTTGCTTGCTAAACAAATCATGTGACGTCGCAAATTTTGTGACTCCTCTCCTCTTATCCGAAACTTTCACCCTCCGAAAATCCCCCCCTTTACGTGACGGCGTTTTTGTACGGCACCTTAAGCACAAGTGACCACAAAGAGCAAAATGGAACCACAAGGAACCATAAGGAGCAAAATGCAACCACGGAGCCATCGTACCCATATTGTTTGATCAATCTGGAATTTTGCTGGAGCTAAGGGCAAAAAATGCACAATTCCGAACCGAATGGCGGTCCATATTCAGCTAGTCATTCTACGGTGGTGGTGGAGGCCTCGGAGCCCTGAAAAACAACTCAATTTCGGCAATTTTCTGTATTGAAACATTTCAAAAGTTAATTTTCAGAACACCAACGCCCTCCCTTCTTCCCCCCCCCCCCCCCTTCCGGGTGCGCCACTAGTCTGCGAAAGAAATGATGTTTGCAATAGAAAGGGACGAAATGTTGAAAATGGCCCCATGATTTCATGTGATTGGTTAATCTGACGGCAGATTACAAAAAGGGAAGGGGGGGGGGGATGCTTGTAAAACGAGTATTCGCGGTCCATATTCTCCGTCATTCAATAGGCCGATGTGGGTCTTACGTGATCTCGTTTTAGTTATGAAAATCGCGGCGCTGCTGCGAATAGTGTTGTTCCATTTTTCATTTACCGCCGTTTTCTTTATATATTGCTGGAAGATTCTACGGTGCTGGAAAGGGGTAAAACTAGGAGTTGAAAGGGGCTAAAACTGAGGCCCCTTTAAAGACGTATTTTCATCGATACGCAATTTATCCCATACACGCAAGAACTAATGTTTATCAGACATTTTCAGACAGCAAGAGGTAACAAAACCCCCACACGAGAGTAATATGATGGAGTAACTGGACAAATCCGCACTTTCTGATACCAACCAAGACCAAACCTGCAACGCCGGTTCTCCATTTCCTATAGTCTCCAGCAGAAATCAATGCCAAACGCCCCGAATTTTGTAACAAAATCTGGCCTGTCAGTTACATGTAAATAATATGGAGTTGCCACCACTAACTAACCAATACAAGTCATTAATAACAATGGCAATATAGTAGCAAATTGTGAAGCAATCCCAAGTAATGTGTCTTGTCCAGAACCGGTCCAGAGGTTACCGTCCCAGTGCGGTAACCTCTGGAACGGTCTAGCGAAGGCGTAACTATTGAGGAGATTTGGGATCACAAATGGGGGCCCTTCGCCCGCCCCCCTCCCCTTCCCCCAGTGAGTTTGCGTCACTGCTGGCTGGGGCAGGCAAGTTTATCCCCAGGGTGGAGACAAGTTAAACTATACAGTGATAAAATTGATAAATAAATAAACAGACACCCACATGCTACGACGGGCGTTTGGTTACTGTTCATTTATTTGTCCCACGTTGGTGGTTTCTTCCATTTTTTTCCGCCTACAAGAAATTGTGTTCGTGGAACTTGCTGCCTCATAACGTAGGACAAACAATCTGTCAACTCACGGGTGGTAGGAGCCGACAATTCTACAGGCAGATATTCATTCTCACTAAAACCGTGAATGATTCAACTTTTCTTCCGTTTTTCAATTTCAGGTCCCAGTGTTCAGATTTTTTTTTCTCTCTAGTTTTTCTCTGTTTCATTGGCCCTCGGAAGAAACCCATCCTGGAAATTGGCCTTTATTTATACCAAATTCGAAAAATTTTGTTCTTTCGAATATTTTTTTGGGGGCATTTCAAGAAACGAACGCATATTTCTCCTCAAGAATACGTTGAAAGTAATTGTTGCCTTATTTAATTACAGAAATCAGCATGTATTTCCGTTATTCTGGGCCTATTTTTCTTAAATGTACCCAATTGAAATATTATAAGTAGTTGGAAATTAACTTAATGATTAACACTAATTCTCAAGAAAAATGTTGGAAGAGTGATAAAACTGCATTGGCTATCCTATTTTTAAACCAACATGATTAGACCCATGTGATACATGCTTATACACCTATACAAGCCATCTGTGTGTCTAACAGTCTAAGTATATATCATGTGGGTCTTTAGGTTCGTTTGAAAAATAGTATAGCAAGCAAAGTTACGTCACTCTTTCAACATTTTTTTCTAAGTTAGTGTAATTCGTTAAATTAATTTTTAATTACTTATATTTGTGTGAAATTTCACATTTACGAAAGACAGAAATTTCACTTGGTGTTAAAGAAATTTCACTTGCCATTCCAACTTATGAAGAAACTCGTCTTTAATTCTAGAAATCCGTAAATTCTTCTTAATTTTAAGCCAAATTTGTAGAACATAAAGTGAATGGCACTTCTTCACACAATATTAACATATACGTATTAAAATTTCAATTAAAACACCATTAAAATTATGTTCTCCAACGACGAGTGTGTTTATGATTTGATAATTTAGAAGTAGTAAAGCTAGATGTGAATGAGATATGTTTGGGTCTAGCATTAAAACTTGAGAGAATTAAAAATTGAGTGAGATATTGGTGTAGGAGGGAGTCTCCACTTCTAATCCCACCATTTACATCGAATATAATGACGCATTTTTTTTCAAATCTAAAAATGTGCGAACACAAATCAACTGGTGTGTGGCAGGTGACGTGCACATTAATAATAGACGGTGAAATAAAATATTTAAAGTAAAAATTTCAGGAAAAAAATGAAAAAAAAATAAATAAATCCAACCTTGCAGGAAGACTTTCGCTCCCGTGTGTTTCATTAATCCCGTATACATTTTGGCGGTTGCGATAATCCCAGGGTATTAAATGGAAAGGCATGATTTTTGATTCCATAGCCTAACCCGCTATGGGTTCACAATGAAATAGTTGCCACCCCGTAACGACACGGGCCCAAACAAAATCGTTCACCGGAAGCGCGGGGGAGACGCTCGTTGGAAGAACAATATGCGCGAGCCTAACACAATGAAACCGTAATGGCTTAGAAACAAGTTTGCGTTTCCTAGGTTTCTCGCGTTGTGTTGTTGCTATAGCTAAACGCTACGGGGCCACGTAAGTTGCCCCGCGATCGTTAACCCACGACTCGCACGCAATGCTTTTGCGGACATAACTTCACACAAATCCATACGTATGTTGATTTCCGTAACCAACATGGGCATTACGGGGGCATCGGCGGCCATCTTGGCGTGACGTCATTTCCGTAACGGCGGTTGTTTTTCTGCATTTCTATTGGTCGTTGAGAAAAATAAAAAAAACGGATGATTTAAAATGAAGGTTGCAAGTTGCTACCGAGTTAAATATAGGTCTCAAAAAATGTCGAAGGTTTTGTCGCGGTAAGGAATGTAAGATATAGCATTGACCGCCTAGCTTCGTTCTGGTAAAAAGTCAATATTGTTATAGAAGCTATGCCTGAAATTTGTAGCCTAATCAATATATTTTTTTCCCTTTCGGTATTTGATGTGTAGACGGCTATAACAAAACTAAAAACACAAACAGGAAAAAGCATATAAAAGGTAACGATAGTCTTAAACCCTGCAGCTGTTTGTTTGGTTTTATGTGATCGGTAGTTAAATTCCATTTTAAAATATAATTTTATGGCTTATTTACTGCTTTTAATCATATTATGAATGATTTGTTACAGTAAAGAAAGAAATAAGTATCAATGCTTGGAATACCGAGATGTACTGGGGGTTATTAACCGCCTGAAGAGGTGTGTGGTTCTTATTTAACCTTTTTAAAACATTTTTATAGCATTGTTGTTAACGATAAACCCTCACAAAGTAGCTGCTTATGTGTGAGGGGTTTCTACGCTGGTTGATTATAATTGAAATAAAGGAAAAATTGCATCTGTTTAAGTGCTATTGTGCGTTTACCAAACGTAAAGCACAACAACACGTAAAAAGATGCCATATTCTGAATTGTACACTTGATCATTTCAATTAAAAATCATCCAATTTTATCCGTGTACATTTTAACAGATAAAGTGAAACTTCAATCATACAACCCTTTTTTTTTACGGCACACTTGACGTTTTTGTTTGTAATCCGTGTACAGCTTTTATATGACATTCAGTAATGTCGACTAAAAACTGGAAAAACTTGGAATGAATATTATACTTAAAATAATTGACAGCAAATGCCGAGTATTAATAAACTAATTCGTAATAAGGATAATGCTGGTGAATAATTGTTGGCGTAGCAGCATTGTTAACATTTCTTTAATAATATTTTGCTACTTGGGTGGGTGACCGCCTGGGAGTCTGGCTGTTGCAGACATAGGCCTTAGGGCTTCGGGAAGATGACCAGGAGTGGTTAACGCTCGTTAAACCCTTTGAACCCTTTGAATAATATTTTTCAGTTTATGCCTTGCAGCTGGCGTTTGCTGATTGCCATTGTTCCCTAATTACAATGGTTAAAACAATGTTAAACAATCAAACTGATCGTTCAGGGTCCCGTAACTGCGGAATGGCTCGACCAATCGAAAAAAAGGTCTCTGTGAGGATGAAGGCCAGAGAATTTCTGGCTTAGAACGTGCCTCAGATTTTAGGTAGGTGCAGTATTTTGTTTTCTGAAACGGTGTCACACACAAAGAACAAAACAAAACAAAACATGTTAAAGATTCCCGCCAAGCTTTTCGGTCGTGTAAAGTCGTGATATCAAACGCTAAGCTAATCCCCCCGAGTAATAGTTGAAGGTTAAATGAAATATATGAAAATTACTTTTTGCGCAATTTTCAATTATTTAATTTAACGTTTAAAGCCTTAGTCGGTGGGATTAGCTCGGCGAAAGAGCTTGGCGTTTGATATCACGACTTCACATGGCCGAAAAGCTTGGCGGGAATCCTTAACAAGTTTTATTTTGGGGTAGATATCAGATATTTTTCGTCCAAATTAATGAAATCCATTTTTTTTTTCCTTTAGCAATTATAAGATGCAAACACCGATCTAGTTTTCTGATCCTTTCTCTTTGGGATTGTTTTTTGACACTTCACTCACGAAGGGGCGTTTCGTGTTTAGACCAATGAGTTTTACCCGAATTTTATTAAAAAAAAGTTGCGCTAATTTTTAGTTGTCGATTATTGAGAATTCTCAAATGTTTAAATCGTTCATTTGATTTCTTTTTGGAGTAATTGTTTTTGAAGTCTTCAACATTTACATGAAGGTTTCATTGAATAACTTACGGTAAGCAAGCCAAGCATGAGGCAAATATTTATTTGTTAGGAGCAATTTATTTAATTATTTATTCTGCAGAATAGTTTACGCAACACTTTTTAAGTTTCTGCCTTATAACATTCCGCCTGTCTCATAACAGCCACGCGGAGATCACAATCCGCGCATTTTTCACCTTCAAGGTCGGCTGGGGTGGTAGCTGTTGTGTTCCTGTCGAAAGTTATCGAAAATTTCGTTTTTTTTTTTGAAGCTATTTACCACCTGCGATAGACCAAAACCGAAGTTTCGGTATCGGCATGAACTTTGATTGCCGATTCTAGTCAGATAACGATAATATCGGCCGATCCCGATATTACAGTCGCTTAATCCCTAGTGCGTATGCCCTTTGCTTCCTTCCTATAATAATCAGCCTGCGTGTCGTAATCCAGTCAATAAAAAAAAAAAGATATATTTTCAGTGAATTCAAATGTGCGTGTGACAACGCTGCCTACGCACAAATAATGAGCACTTATCTTACGGCAGTGACGTTTTCCGATCCCGTAGCGTGGTGACGTCACTGTGACGCATCGATCGGACCCATCAGCAGCTTTTCGACGAGGCGTGTCTAGTACAATCAACCGGCTGAAGATGGCTGGCCAGCAGCATTTCTTCGTTAGGAGTATTTTTGTAAACATAATTATTGTGAGTGCAGCGTAACTTGAGGTATTTTATTTTCCTGCAGGTATTTTATGAGCGGCTACATCTTCCTGGAGGGAGCGGCTTTAATCGACGGCCGCCATTGTTTTTGTAACCATCTAGGATATCAACAAGGTGCTCTGCTATCGAAAACATACAATCGATTATCTGTATTTGTTCTGGGGCGAACTCAAGATAGGCCGCGGACACTATAACAAACTAGCCGTCTGTTTCGCTTCCCTCACTACATTTGCGTCGATCCTTGTTCCACGTAGTTTATTCGATCACCAGACCATCACAAAACCGATGTACTCATTTTTCCGATTATTCGCAGTTCGTTCATTACATTCCTCAGCACGCCAGCATTTTATCATCGCTCAAAACGTGCGATTTGTTTGTTTTTTTGTTTGCGTGTTTGTAAGCCTACTCGCCCGGAAGTAAGGCGCATACGGAGGTGAAAGCGATCAACGCGTTGAAAAAGTTTACTTTACGTGGAAATCGCTCGCTTTCCTCGTTCAATCCGCGCACCTCCGTGCTCCAGAAACCAGACTGTTCCATAACCTTTTAAACCCTACAGGTATGTTTCCGTACGACCCGCCAGTTGAGGCAGAACCATTGTAGTGTTGCAGATAATACGTGAGATGCAAAATATGTCGTAATTTTAGGTTTATTTTAGCAACCAAATTTCTTCTGTTAAAGTTTGCCTGATCGAACTTTGTCGTCACCAGGCTCGGGTGTGCACAGGCGCCCTTTGACCACCATACTTTCGGCGCCCATTTTTGGCAGTCTATTTTTCCTGCTCCCCGCGAAGAAAAATGAATGGTTCTGGATTCCCTGTCCACTGATAAGCTTTCCTTACAGGCAACAAATTCCCATCTCTCTTCTCCCTCCCGTTACTTACGTTTCTAACGCTTTTTTTTAAACTCCCCCCACCGCCTACTCCACAATTTCTAAAAATAGCACTACTTGAAATATAAAATATGTATCGAAGAATGCACGCCGAAGCCAGCAATGACAACAGAATATGATAATAAACAAAGCGGCTTCTCGAGCTCGACTCCGGACTTTGCTTCTGCTTGGGGAGCTTAGAGCGCTTCCCAAAACCCCTAGACGGTTGGAATTACCATAACTTAATCAGAGTTACGTATAAAATGGCACAGGCGCCATTTCCTACACAGTCCGACCATGGCCGTCATGAGCCATTTTTCACACCTGTATGTGAGGGTCAAAAAATCACGTTACAGCAATGAAAGTAGGCCTATCTGAAGCATAATTTAAAGGTACATTCCTCCCAACGCCATTTTTCTCGATGCGCCACATCAAGTACGGCCCCAAAGTTCTATTTACTTACCGTTAGTCAATCCCTTGCTAAAAATCCGTTTTAAAATGTGGCGTCTACCAGATTTTCTGTTATATTTTGGGAACTAATTTAATAGCATCCTGCGATTAAACGATCCTTTACGTGCTTACAATAACCATGACGTTTTATCTGTGTGTGCATGCATTAATTTTTTTTACCGGTTGCTAATAATTACCACGAGATCAAAAATCTAAAAGACTATAATGCGGTAAAAATTAAAATCATTTATGCCAATAGATCGCCAAAAAAAATTATACAATATAGCCTACAAAATTATAAAGTGTGATGTTAAAATACGAAAACCTTTCCGGTTTGTGACGACACAATTTTTGTTTTCATGCTGTTTCGTCTACTACGCCCAAGGCCAACAGAGATAGTAGTTGCGAGGAACGTCGCTACTATCTCAGTTGGCCTTGTATTACTACACACAGTCTCGCGAAACGGTGCGAAGGTAACATGCGCGGATGGAGATATGCGCGTGGCTGTTATATAGCAGGCGGAATGTGCCTTTAATTATATTTCATTCGCGCTACTCTCGTCTTTGTAGGTGCCTTAGTTCAAGAGGAGTAGGTGTACAAACACTCGCATACACATGCACATTGTACGGTTTTAATGATGTGGATGGAAAACTGAAACACGGAATCCCCATTAAGCTAAAAGAATGTAACAAGTCACGTGACTGTTAAGTAGCAATATTAGCCGACATTTAACTAAAGTCTGCTTAGCAACCTCCTTGGCAACCCTAGAAGTGACGCAAGAGTGACCATACGTTCTTAAAAACAATTCTTTTGTCATAGTGACCTCCATGCTCATCGACGCATCCAGTAAATACATTCTAAAACAACTTGATGCGTGACGTCGTTATTGATGGAAGCGAAGGTGTAATCGGTTCGATGAATTAAAGAAAGGACTCAATGTTACCAGAACGTTGTATTCAAATGTTTTTTTCCCTTTGGAACTCACTTCCTGACTCAGTAGTCTGTGCGCTATCCCTGGCTACCTTTAAAACCGGATTTGATTTGCTGTGAGTGATCGTCTGTCAGTGGATGGGTGGATGTTTACTGGTCTTCGGCTATGCACCGTCTATATGTTTTATGTTTGTTATGTTTTATGTTGTATTATTTTGTTTAAAAAGGCCTAATATTTTAATATACAATAGCCAGACTACCCCTTTAAACGCATTATTATAAGGCGACAATTCTACTACACGTAAATTGAGATCTACTAGAAGTGGAACTTTGCAAATTTTAGAAATTTTGTAAGCCGACAAATAGAAACTGTGAAAAAAAACTAACATTTTTCTCCATAAAAAACTTTAATTTTCACTTTCTTCCTATTTTTTGTTGTCGTACCATACTAAATAATTTTTTCCCTCAGCAACACTCTTTAAATCCGTTATATTTACAACGGCATTCGCGCACAAATCCCGCCATTTCTTATGATTACACGCCCTTTTGGGGGGGAAATAATGCCCAAACATAAATCACAGCGCGGTTTCAACTGGAGTGTGTGACTGTATGTGTGTGTGTGTGAGGGGGAGCTTCCCGGAAAGCCAGGGAGGACTGCAGGGAAAACATCGAATGGCGCTGCTTGCTCGGCTCCTGTTTAGTTTGGTCAAGGTATACAGTGGCTGCTGGCCCCGGGATATTGATTCCGTCCTGAAGTATACGGCAGATAATGCGCTTGGGAAAGAAGGGTGGCAACAACAAAAATCGGTGTTACCCAAACAACGAAGGAAGACAAAGGTGGGAGGGAGACAAAGGCTCCATACAAATTAGTTATTGCAAGTTGAGTACAGATGAAGAGGTAGGGGGTGAGGGGACGGGGCTTGCTGGTAGCCAAGGTGATTATCCCACGGCCAGAAAAATACCATAAACTCCCATGACAGATTTTTCGTACACAAACCATGAGGTATGTCATACGGTAACTATCAACTAACCCACGTTGCCACGTATTAAGTTGGATGGCGGGGTAGAGGGCCAAGGCTGGGGGAGAAAAATAAACAAATCCGTGAAAGGTGATTAAAGCTCAGTCCACTACTAGTTTCTGACCGCTCCGAACGCGGCCCGTTTCTTTTATCTGCGTCGTGGGAGAAAAAGTAGGCCCGTGACCATTTCTCAGCCATGGGGAGGGACGGTGACAAGATTTTGAGGTAAGATTGCTTGTAGCACGTAAAAAGTAAGACTGTCTGGTTATGTGTTAAATTGTGGGTACTCGTAAAATCTATAAAGCGAGTCTTTACTGGCCTTTAATTGGCCTCTAATGGCCTTCCCGCTAGGCTTTTCGGTTGCTAAACATTAGGCTTTTTTTTTCCCGTTGTTCTGTGGCGCTTTTATTGTATTTTAAGATCCACACAACACAATTTGAGAACGCCTGACGTTTCATGCAAAGCTCTAATGGCTTTTGAGTGAAGAATTAAGAAAACGAGTGCACTTGTTGGGAAATTTTTCATATTTACTGTTGCTTAAACATCCAAATTCCAGATGTAGGGCTGACGTCTATGTGAACTATGCCAATTTCACACCCGAATTACGTGACCTCTTATTAACACGTAATGGCGCTACTGTAGGGTAGCTCAGGTGTCTTGGCTCGAATTTCACCCGGCAGAATGTGGATTTTCATTCGGAGGCAGGGCGTCGCGGCGCTACGACGACTTACGGAAGTGAACTGGGCCTATTGCCAGTAGTGCTCGGGGTGAATTTTAGATGAGTACCAAATTCCGGTGGTTTCTGTTAATGTCGTTTAGTTGTGGCTATTGTTCGATTTACATCTAGATCATTAAAAAAGTACAATGTGCGTGTGCGTGAGTGTGTTTGTACCGCTACTCCTCTTGTACCAAGGCACCTGCAAAGACGGGAGTAGGACCATTTAATGAAAGATAGTTAAATTGCGCTTCGGTTAGGTCTATTTTCATCGCTGTAAACACTCCAGGAAACGAAATCAAGAGACGGAGGAAGGAGGAGAGGAATTCGAAATGGCCGAATAGGCAATTTTTAGATTCAGAAAAAAAAAAGAAAAAAACATCTCAGGTGCTGTTAGCCTTCAAAGGCCTTCAAAGCCGAAAATACGTAACTCAAATACGGACCACCCTGTAAGTAAAAGTGCAAAATGGTGTAGCCAATCACGCAACAATGCAATAATGTCTTTCGGGAAAAACAATGAAAGAAACACGTTAAATTTCTCGATACTTATCAATCATCTAGCTAAATAGTGGTCAAATAAAGGAACTTAGAAACCAAGGCCCTTATGGGAGTAGGACCAAACGAAAGATAATTAAATTGCGCTACGGTTAGGCCTATCTTAATCGGTGTAACTTGATATTATCACCCTAAAATACGCAAAAAACCTTCAAAAATAACGTTCAATTTTTATTTATCCTCATGACGTTTGTTCATAACGTCATAGTTTGTTCATGCAAACCCCCTCGAGCAAAGCGAGACGACGCCAACGGAGCGAATGGAGCGAGCGATGTGGCTAGTATATTTTTAACAACTATAACTGAAGCAATTTACTGTAAGGTTTAACCTCCGTCTCCCATGTTAAAGCGAAAATTTTGATGCTTAATATCTGAGTCACTTTTTAATATTTTTAAACCAAACTATACCACGCGCCATGGCTGTTTGCTGTGACGTGCATATCACGCGACTGGGCTAGTCCAATCAGACGGGCAAACAGCCGTTGTTCTCGTTCGTCATTGGCTAACTCATGGTGACGTCACAGCAAACAGCCATGGCGCATGGTTTAGCCATATCGTTCCCGTTGCTCACTCTGTTGGCGTTCGCCATCCATCGTTGTTCATATAATTCATTCGATCAACAGTCCATCACAAAATGGATGCACTGATTATTTCGACGCAAGTTAAGCCACGACGTAGTTCTTTTTTAATTTTAATTTGAGATGCAAGCGTTTGAAATTCGTGCTTCAAGCAGCACGGTGGCAGCGCTTTTATGAAAAGCTTCCTGCTAATTTTTTAAGTGTTAAACGCAACAATGACATGTCGGTATCATGTTGTTGTTGTTGTTTACGTGTAACGACTTCGTCATGCGTTGTCATGCACCAATTCACTCACCAGCCTAATTTACGCTCGGTAACAGAATTGGTTACGAATGTAAGTATGAAAATAACTTAAGGTGTGATAAAATTTGGATTTGGATTGCTTTTGATGGGTGAACGTTAGACTACAAAACGAATAATGCCTTGTAGAAATTCGTTACTGATGTTTTTCTGTGCTTCACTGATTTTAAGGATTTTTTTTTTAAGGCCGGCTTAAATCCTGTCGTATGCTTTAGCCTTTTTTTGATTATTTAACACTCGCATCAAAAGGCGAGGCAGGCACTGAAGCCAGGCACTAATTACACTAATTCGCAATTATATGCCTTATAATTGCGAATTAGTGTAATTGGTGCCTGGCTTCAGTCTCATGTTTAAGCCGAAATTTTTACGCGTAATATCTCTGCTGGTTTTTTAACATTTTTAAACCAGATTTGGTACAAACGCCATGGCTTGGTCAATAATTCAAAAGGAACTAACAGATGGCTGCAGACATATACCCACTACCAACGGAAGGATTTGCGCTGATTGAACGAGCGAAGCGACTGCTCGTCTACTTTGTCAAAAATTACGGGACACTAATGCATAGTCAACGAATCATGTATTAGAAAACAAAAAGGAACTCGTTTGATTTTTGAGGTGCGGTTTAACTGAACCAACGTCAAAACAGAAGAGGAACACGAATAAGCGTTCCTGTACGATTTCAGATACCATAGCGTTACTGTGGTGTTTAGTCCACGTGAAACCTTAATGCCATTAGACACAAAAACAAAATGAAAACTTTTGCAACCCCCAAAATTAAAACACGGCTTTAAAAAAAAAAGAGCAAGAAATAGTTATTTAGTGTATTAAATCACAGTTTAGTACCGGCAGTGTAGATCAACATAACAAAAGTCTGCAGAATCCAGCACAATCTAGCACTATCTAGCACTTGCTTGCATCAAATGAAGGAATGCACACAGGCATTTCTTTCAATCATTGAATGAGCAGCGTATCTCCTTAATTACTGAATAATAATTTGGTACATCCTCGTGCACCCGAGAGCAAGCTGTAAAGATTAACGATATCACTGGCACTAGATGGCGCCACGGTAGATTCTTTAGGCCGCACGGCCAGGTCGCTGCAGCCAATGAGAATGCTTACCGTTTATGTTGTAAAACCACGCACTAATCATTTTCATTGGCTGCAGCAACCTGGCCGCGCGGCCAAGTCGCTCAGTGCGCGGGCGGCCTTAGGTTTTCTGTTTGTGGGGGGGGGGGACAACCTGCCTTTAAGATTCCCCCCCAAAAAAAACATTCAACTCTCAAACATTCTGAGATAGCGATTAATAAGCTTTCGCCGTTCGAGAGTTCTTGTGTGGTGTGACCTCTAGTGGAGCAGATAAGCAAAACAAAAGTGGTTCGGTTAGATCTTAAATATAACTAGAAAAATGTTTCTTAAATATTTTTATTTTAAAGTTGAAAAACTGCTCTTCTCTTTCTTTCCTCACAAACGCTTGGTCTACCACCTGCACTTACCTGATAAAAGATTTTTTTCCCCCTCGCCCTCTGCATTTATTACGCAATTTGCGACCTCCCGCTTCCCCGCAATTTACCTTGAAAGGTGCCTTCAGTATTTAGTTGGCCATCCCATTTATTTCCCGTCTGCCGCCGAGGTATCCTATTACGTTAAATGCGCCTTTTAGCCAATGGATGAGAGCCAACAAAACAATTTTGTAATGCATCTGTCATATTTTCAAAATTTAAATCGACTTACTATACCACCAGGATGGGCTGGCTGCTTTCGCCAAGCCCTTAAAGGAGAAAACTGAACTCTGTACTTCAACACTCAGTTTAAACGGGGGCCAGTTGAAATCAACCTCTACACAGCGTGAGTCGAAAGCCTCAGTCCAGTGCTCAGTACGAAAAATGTCACCCGTCGCAAATGTGGCTGTTTACGCTGGTATTGCAATGGGATGTGCCGGTTGAATTTGTGTTGTGTAGCTATGAAGAGTGGACCATCATTATGTAACGCGGTGGTGGAGCTGTCACCACGGTGGTGCAGGGATTTTTAGGGGGTGGAGACCCCGTAAAAAGTTATATTATCAAAAAAGTGTGGGTTTTTACGGTGGCGTGCGTGCGTTTTCGGTTGAACCGTTTATAACGACTGCACTTTCATGCTTGGGAATGTGTTGGCGTGACGTCACCACCGTGCATTAAAAATAATAAAATAACTAAATGCCTTATTGACATTTCCTGGACGCATTCGCGATTTTTACGAAAATAACACTGTTGAAATTAATAGCTAGCACGAGGCGGAAATGCAAGGATTTATAGGAACAAGATTTCTTTAGTACTGTTGCAAGAGTGCTTCCGCTTGTTTACTTCGAGATATTGCTGAGCGGTGTCGCCGAGAATTTTATAGTAACAGGTAGCAGCTTACAGTAGTGTCAGTATGTAGTAGTAGTATTGTAGTACCAAATAGCTGAACGGGTGGTGTTGAATGCATGGTTTGCAACACTGTTTAGTAGGGATGTGCGAGTAGGAAAATTTTAATTCGAGCCGAGCCGAGTTTGCAACAGAAGAATGGAGTATCGAGCCGAGTTCGAGTATTTGATGGAAATATTTTGTTGGCAAGTTTCTCATCAATTTGGTGAGATAATAAGAACAAAGATGGTGCTTAGCTGTCTGTGTGGGTCATGGTTTTCCAGATTTAGGGATATAACTTGAAAATGGTTTCAATTATTGACTTTTAATATGCGCCACTGGAAAGCTCTCGTCGAGACGATCGATTTGGTATATTGGAATGTCAAAATCGGTCAAAAATTTAGAAAGTTATCGCATTTTTGCTAGATTCGAGTATGGACGTGAGCAGCGAGCCGAGTTCGAGTTCATGTTTCATACTCGGCTCGGCTCGAATTTTTCGAGTAGCGCACATCCCTACTGCTTAGGTATGGTAGCTCATGTGTATGTCCATGTTCGATCCAATTAAGTTTCTGAAAAATTGTTTAAAACACTGGCTAATAAACGCTGAATTTTGTTCACTTCGCTCACTCAATCAGCGCATCCTGTGACTCAAATCACCAACCGCACCGCTAGTTCTCCCCTCCCCGCTTTCTATTATCACTTCTATTATATTCTTCCATGTTTATGGTCGTGGAAATGTCAGCCATCATGTGTTTCAAACACCCCCCCCCCCTCCCAAAAAAAAATTATTCCCTCTAAACAAAAAAAATTATTCCCTCTAAAGAAACATTGTTCCCGTTGCTTCTCAGTTCTCATTGTAATTGGTTTCGTTACGGATCGTCAGAGGCAAAAACCGGCGCGCTCTTCGAGTTTCAGCCTAGCTCGTATATTCTAGCTAACGAAACGGTGTATCAAATGCACCCAAACCCCACTTTAAGCCGAAAATCCAAATGAACCAAGCTACCAGGTTTTGGATGCAAATTTATAACCGCATAAGTTCACGTTATTACCAACGAACAAAAAAAAGAAAAAACACCAAAACCCCAAATCTAACCCATCGTATTTGCAAAACCGCCCTTTCGGGTACAATAACCTCCATCCCACTCTAGAACCGAAAACCGTTGCCTCGTGTGCTAACTGCTTTCGTCGAAAGATTTCGTGCTGACTCGGCATATTTCGTTTTTGCAATATTACCAGAAAAATAAAAACAGAAAATGCTTTCTCGATTTATTTTGCGGGAGTCGCGACGCGTTTTTAATGAAATGTGCCACCTTTTTTTAAGGGGATGTTTCGCAAACCAGGAAAAAAAAAAACACATTCGGAATGCCGATAATCCTTTACGAAATTGAGAAAACAGAAAATGAACTAAAAATAATAATTAACTACTTTCGCTTCGTTCGTTACAAAATCGCTATTCGAACTCGCGTGATGTTATAGAAATGGAAATTAGCTGTGAAGGATGGATAGGCTTAAAGGCACATTCCTCCCAACGGCATTTTTCTCGATCCTCCACATCAAGTACGGCCCCAAAGTTCTATTTACTTACCGTAATCCCTTGCTAAAAATCCGTTTTAAAATATGGCGTCTATACGAGATTTTCTGTTGAATATCGGGAACTAATTTTATAGCATACTGCGATTATATGATCCTTTGCGCGCTTACAGTAACCTTGACGTTTCATCTCTGTGTGTGTGCATGTACTAATTTTTAATCGTTTGCTAATAATTATCATGAGATCAAAAATCTAAAAGACTAATGCGGTAAAAATTAAAATTATTTAAAACAATATATTGCCGAAGAAAAATTATAATTGGCTACCACCAAGTTTGTGGTTCGAAGCGCGATCACTCAAGCTTAACTGACAATCACCGATGTGTCAGTTAATATTGAGTAATCACGGTTGGCACAGAAAACTCGGTGTCAGCCATTTTGACTCTGATATCACTACGTTCTATGGCAAAAACTTGATGGATCCCTTTTCCCTTACGCGATTTTTGTTTGATATCATCCCATTTGGTAGTTGTATAGTGTCGCTTTATGTATGTATTGATTGTGAGCTCTTTACGAAAATATAATTGCAAATCGTTTTTGAAGAGCCTGAAGAAAATCGTCAGTTTGGTATAATTAAACAGTTTAGTAGACGATGAGATGATGTATTTGTTATAGATAAGTTACAATTACAATATAACATTTCGATTTAATTATGAAACGGAAGCAATGAGTTAACCGAGGGTCATTGTTCCTCGGCTACGGAGGACAATTATTTTAATAACAGATGGCGTGTTCCCAACGTTCACGAAAATAGCATTACAAAGAATGATTACAATCTTTGGATTGGATTTCAAACCTCCCCAAATGCCAAACCATAAAAGGTACCTATTGGAGTCAAACGTTAACTGAATGTCAAATTTTAAGCATATCGATCGCATAAATTATTTTATCTGAGTGGAATTAGCTAGTAGTAATAATTAAATAGCATGAAATCAACATGTTGAGAAACCTTTTTCGTATCGAAATCCTTTATGTACAACTCTGAAAAAGGACTTTCTGTTGTCTACTCGGTAAACCTCACTCCATCTGTGCAATTTCCAAAGCTTTCTGTGGAATTAATATTTCGCATTCAATATCAGAAAGAACCCTATGAAAATTAGCACGGGAGCCTTGTCCTTAACTAGCCAGTAACACAAATCAACGTAATTGAGGGTACTTTTTCTCCATTAAGGAGACGTTCCCGCACTTTAATGTTCAAGTTTTCTTCGTTACTGGACCCAAGACACCTGATTCCAACGTCTTTCAAAGACTTCTACCGCATGGGGAACTTACACCAGTAGGCTGAAATCAGGTATATATATAAGGTCGTTACAGTTAAAAGACAGTCTGCTAGTGGCCGCCTTTCCACTTGTCGGCGACACACTAGCGTGTGTCTAGATAAACGCATTTCGTTAACGGGAGGAGCGTATTCTTTCGGAAAGCAACAATCACTTGAGTTATTTAGTGTCGTCTTCATCAACTAGGGAAACAAGCGGGATGCTTGTAGACCCCCCTAAGCAGCCGCCGTTAGCCGCCATAGCCGAATATATTTCGTAAGCCGAATCTCGGCCGGAAACAAATTCAGCTAGCCGAAAAAAAATACGGCTTAAACCGAATCCAGTATGCTGCTCTACGTGTGACCCCAATGGATGATTCGCTTCGCATTACACATAAAAAATAGTGGTTGTCTCAAGTATGGAAATGAACCACAAAAATACTCGAATTTTTCGAGCATGTTCATTGTTTGTAAAACTAATTGAAAAACCATGGTGAAGCCAACTACGTTCCGAACAGGAGTTAGTTTGAATGCTTAACTCGCAGAGGCAGCCGTGTATGGCAAGCAATAGAACACTGACATTTGCCGCCATATTGGCACCAGATTGGCACCAGTATGGGTTTTGGAGGGCATAACTACAAGGTGCACTACATAAAAATGAAGGGAAAAACAACGGAAGAGCGGATTTCTTAGGCTTTAAATAACGTTGTTTTCTCCAACAACAAAAATAGCGCGTTTGAGGTCGAAGAAATCACTCTTCACAGCATCGGCTTCAGTATGACGCCCTTCTGCTTCTCTATGCAGTGCCCCTTGCAGCTAACCCATTAAGACTCCAGCATAGAGTTATATACAATAATACTACGTTGTGTCACTGCCCTGTAATTCTATCGTACTGTAGTTCTGTCATCAGCCATACAAGCAACACGCAATTTTTTTTTTTTTTTTTAAGCTTAAGCTTGGCCGAATAATCATACAGCCAAATCCCGGATGGAAAAATATCAGGCTAGCCGAATCTAGCCGAATATCGGCCGAATTTTGGCGATAAGCCGGCCGTCTTGGCAAAAAAAAATTCGGCTTATGGGTCTAGATGCTTGGGGTACAAACGGGAGGAAACGCGTGTTGTTACTACGGTGGCTTGTTAGAACAAACACCAATTTGTTTTCTACACACACAAAACTTTCATGAAACCGGAGCTTCGGCGTTCAAACAATAGATAAGACGCACTACGGTTCCGTAAAAGTTTTGTGTGTGTAGAAAAAAGTTCGTGTGTGGCCTAATAAACCACCGTATACGTTGCGACCACGCAGCTTAAAAATGTCTGGCGAAAACAACAATACGGAGAGCGAGGGAGAACGAATTTAGTGAAGGTGCATTGTGTTAGCTAACATTTTGCATTATGCAGTTCGTAAAAAAAATACCACGAATTGTTTAGCCAGCTTGCAACAGCGCATTGTTTATTTTGTCGGCATTTTTGAACTCCAGTGTTGACCGGCTTAAACTGCGATTTCCGACGCCATGTTGTCTGTGTTTCTGCGGTCCTTGTCAATCGGTGAGAGCTATTTGCGCTAGTAACCCTTCTGGACGTTACGTTGCAACCATCGCGACTGTAAGGGTTACTACTTCCTGGTTTAACAGCTTACGGATACACTCTTTCATTTATAACAAGATATGTCGAATTTCGTACTTACGTTAAAGTCAAAATGGCAAAGGTGTACATCGGCCTGACAGGCGATTGGAGTTTTAGAAGATCTGAAAATAAAAATAAAAAATAAATAAAAACACGTATATGTAATAAACATTACTTTGTGGAAATAGTTGTGGAATCACAGCACCACAAGCATTAAAAAGAGCCACAATTTTTATTGCAAATTTATTTTATTTTATTAGTTTTTATCGCTGTTTTTTTAAACAATTAGCTGAATGTTATTTTTCTGTTTGGTCAGTTTCCAACAACCTTTCGTGTGCGATAATCACAAGAACAGAAACAGTTATGCGTGTAGTTGGTTGAGTAAAGCAAATCTATATATATAATACGGAGCAGGCGGCCAGGTCACCGGCCACGCCATTCCGTCGTACAATCAAGTACCCCGCCCTGCAGTGCCATCTATTGACGGGATTCGCCTTCAAATTCGGGTTGGGACACTTTCCAACATCTTCGAACAAATGGCGCCACTTACCAAACCGGCCATGTCGCCGTCTATTGACGGCCTTAGACTACAAGTTGGGGTTATAACACTTTTTCCAAATTCTTCGACGAGATGGCGCCATTTACCAGACCTGCCTCACCGTTTTTGAGTTCGTTTTTTGGTATTGTTGTGGTACCAAAGCGGCCAACAAAGTTTTAGTCGCGTGGACTGTGCCATTGTCGGCGTTTAACCAAAAAAAAAAAAAAACAACCCGCGTCTACTAAACCAGACAACTTTAAACCAAAATGACGATTGCTTCTTAATTTCGACGCTCCCAATGGGCCTCGAAATTGGCAGCTTGATACGATGGAATGGCGCATTTATTTCCTAAATGTTCACTTCCAGAAAGGAGTTGAATTGTTTTTGAGTGGGCGGCAACAATCGTTGCTTGCAACAATGTCTCCATGCACGGTACCAACGTGAATTGTTTCAAAGGATTAACTTAAATATAGGGTTACTTGCTTACTGAATGCTGGATTTCTCAGGGCTGTTTTTAGCCTTCAGTCAAACATACGCATGCGACTTTTCCGGGGCTGCACCAAAGGGGAAATGCCACGGGGCGGCGTTTTCGGGGGGTGCGGGAGAGGGTGCCAGGGCAAGTGTGTGTGGCGGGCAATGCGCGCTACCGAAGTGAATTATTTCAAAATGATTAACTTAAACATGGGATTACTTGCTTACTGAATGCTGGATTTCTCAACCGGATCTGTCCTTACGACGCCAGCGACTTTTTGCGGGGCTGCACCAAAGGGAGAACGCCACGGGGCGACGTTTTCGTGGAGGGGGAGGTGGGCAAGCTTGTATGGGGGGACACGTATGCGAATCCGAGAGGGGGCAGGAGTGTGGGGATTGGGGGTTAAAGTAAGTGTGGGGGAGAGGGCATATGTGGGAGCCGTTCACATGTTAAGTCTTTGGTTTGGTAATTTAAAACCAAAGACCAAGCACCTGGAGGGAGGCGGGTGGGGGGGGGGGGAAGTGCGCAGCATGCGTACGGGCACAACTAGTAACTAAATAAATTAGGAAATACCCTGATAATAACAAGATTTAACATAAAGAAAAATTAATTAGCCCTCGTGTGTTAGTTGAAGTTGAGTGATTGCAGTTAGGAGGAGTAACCTTGAAATAATCACTTTGTCGCTGATATCACTGCTTTAAATGGCTAAAAACATTTATTTTTTTTTATTTTCACTCGCTCTGGGTTTTGGATCTGCTATCACCTCTTGGTATGGCAGTTAGTTTATGATGTAATTTGACTGACGCATGTTTCTGTTTCGTTATACTGTTTATAAATACATTTTTTTTTTGTTTCTGTTAACAAATAAAAGAGTTATTCTGTTACACAAGTTCTTATTAAAAAAAAAACACCTGAAACTAGCTTAGTAACCAATTTACAAGTTTTCGTTTAACTTTTACTAGTTGTTCCCCGGCGTAACATACGCCGGTCTAGCTAATTCCCGCTGATTCAACGCGGCTGTATTAGTCAGCATTATTGAAGTAATAGTGTTTGTTTCCAATTGTTAGAGCGCATATCCGTTCTCATTGTCGGCCGCTCGTCCTTTTTCTTTGCTACCGTGGCAAGAATGAGCCTGCTCGCCCTCTTGCTAATTGTTGAAGCTTCGTTTGTTTAATCCACCCTAATAAAGCCTCCATCAAGTCTGAGCACACTACCAGACGCTAGACTTAGATCAGGAGCACCCCCATCAAATCATTTTACCGTTCGACTTAATTTATTCGGAGCCATGGCCCTGAGCCGTATGCCCCATCTATGGTTATACATACAACCTACACTACACTGCACACTACACCACACTAAACTACAATTTACACTGTGCTACACTGCACTACACTGCCGTTCATTTTACCGTTCATTTTACCGTTCAACAATCAACTTTTTAGCAAAGACATAACACGTGCACGAAGAATGAATCTGGAGTTTGCTGAGTGGCATTGTTCCCTAAATGCAATGGTTCAAACAATGTAAAACAATCAAAATGATCGTTTAGGGTCCCGTAACTCCGAAATGGATCGACCAATCGAAAAAGTGGTCCCTGTAAGGTTGAAGCCCAGGAAAATTTCTGGCTCATATCATGTTTCAGATTTTAGGTAGGTGCAGTAGTTTTTTTCTGAAACCGTGTCAGCCAAGAACAACAACAACAACAACAACAACAACAACAACAACAACAAGTGAATAGTTTTCAAATTTACGTATGGCTCCCTACGTTTACTCTTGCACGGAATTGCATAAAAGTTGGTATAAAGTTGGGAAAAGTTGTTATCTACTATCTGGCCAAGTTTGGTGGAAATATATTGGATAGAAACGGAGAAATTAATAGTTTTAGTTTTCCTGGAGAGAGGACTTCAATCATATATATAGTCCGGGGCCGAGTGGTCATATTTTTCGTTTCGTGCACCTTTCGTGGTGAAAGCATTTCACCTGTTGGAACATCTTAAGGTACTCTTAGGCTTTCAAAAAAACTTTGGTTCCAGACTGACAATCATAGCAGGTGGCCGCCATCTTGGATTCAAAATGGCGGCTATTTCAAAATATTAAAACTCAGATTTCTACAAAACTACTTATCCGATTTTTATTTTCTAACCATCGTTGGAAAGGCCAGAATGTAAGCTAAAATTTATTTCCTATCAACTATAGACCAATTCCGAAAGCTTTTGGAGCCATATAGATCCAAAGCTTCAGTTGTCATGAAAATTGCTCTTTTCAAGTATTATTTTGTATATTACAGCTCAATGGAGAAAGATACCAACAAATACCATGGAACCTAATGTGGAACTTATTATTTTAGCTTACAAATTAGTTCTATTAACTGTTAAGTAAGTAATTTGGTTAGTCATGTGTGTAATTTTAAGCAAATATACAATACATGGCACAAACGCTTTCATTACAGCATACAATGTTGCTTTTACTAGCAAATAGTGAATATCAATTATACAACGTGGAGAAAGTAGTACAATTTGTCTACTCTATGTATAATATGACCCGTCTTCTTCGTCGAAGGTATCTTCTGTTCCAGTTATTCTATTAGGGTTCAGACAGGATTCTTCATGATTTGAACAGTCGCATATTTCACAACATTGCCGATTGTTAAAACTGCACTTGCATCGGACAGTAGCACACCTTGTTTTTATACAGGAGCACTGTACAGTGTACAAGCTCGGTTATAGAAGTAACCTTCGAGCCAGTGAAGACAAAGCTTGGGCTTGCTCCAGACCCAAGCGTTGTCGTCACTGGCTCGAAGGTCTCACCCATTTGTTGCCATCCATATCCATCTGGGGACGTCTGCGGTGGGTTCGGGATGATGTCTTGAGACCGTATAGTATTTGCTTGACACTGAGGACGCAGGAACAACCTGTTTAAGTGCTGCGTGAGTTAAAGGTAAGTTTTCAGCTTGGCACCGTTTCTTGTAGACCATCCACCAACGTAATTCTGTAATGAACGTTATTTTGGTGGAAGGTGCAAAAAGTCGGCACACAAAAGCTTCAAGAATATCAGAGATATTTGTATCAAGAGAACTTGCATTTCCCAGTATTGTAAAAGCTGTCAATGTCTCGATGTCCGATCGTTCAAATGTTTTCGGCATGAGAGCTTTCCTTTATTGAAGAAGCTTCCAGTGTTATCCGCACCAGAAAAAGCATGAAAAGCTGGCAAAGCGGAAGATTTCAATGCACCAATGGCGTTAAAAGTTGAACCTACGGATATCACCCTACTTCTAGGGTTACAAATGATAGGACAGAGCTGTGGATACCTATGAACAGCTAATACTAGCATATCAGTATCCGGTGACACGATGTCTATATGGGTAGCTCCTCTTTGAATAGCATCGTACAGCATGTAAATCAGTTTTGTGTCCGCCTCTTCTTGTGTTCTGGAAAGGTGTTCAAGGTTCAAGTTTGTAGCTTCTACTTGGGTACAAAATGCAACTACTGTGCTTCTAGATTTTCACGTCGTCTGTTCTATTATTTTATTTGAGAGGTACACAATTAAGGCTTGTTTTGTATTGGCGTGCTCTAACTGCTTTTTCATTGTAAGATGTCCTATTGGGGTCGTGTCGCCAATTTTATATGCAACAGGTTGCAAGGTAGGTCCTTGTTGATGTTTTCTTGTCACAGTCTTCAAGGACATGGGTGCGTCATATCAATCGAATATCACATGCATTTCACTGTAACTACCGTGGCTCCTTTCCAAATGATGAGTGAACACATCAGCTAATTGTTTGCATGTTTTTATATCTTTGCCTTTGTCCATTGACTGAAGCTGGGCCATGCCATCAACAACAACGACTGTATGACGTACATTATCACAGACTGACTGGGCTGTAATATGGGGCTGCTCCTCCTGTTTGGCCCTGTCCTTAAGTAAGTTATATCCATTAGAGCACTTTTGTTCCCGCAGTGATGTAGTGCCCCATCCACAGCAAAGAGAGACCTTGGAACGACAGAAAACTCCTAAGCACCAATGCACTGTTTAAGATTGATTTCTGGACGTGATTTGCAACCACTAGAAGGCGAACCAACAGGGCATTTTTAGTCAGCTCTTTCAGTTCAACAATGGTGTCTTTCACCTTTACTGATTTTCTTGGCCTTGTCTTTCCACATTTTCATATTAAATTCGGAAGTTTGCCCCATACGTTGCATTCATTGCTCAGTATCCTCTTTGCAACAAACTCCTCGTACATCTCCGGACCCATTTCATTTCTTGATACTACGTCTGCCTTCACTTCACCTGGCAATACTCTTTTTGTAATAATATTTACAAGTTCTTCAGAGTTGTCCTTGAAAGGGTTTGTAACCTCAGTTAAAACATTCATTAGTTTCTGTGTATGGTCATTGAGTCGCTGCAGCACTGCTGGGTTGTTTTCATGGTATTTGGCCTTATTAGAGGTGTGTATGCCAGCCAGTTCTTGCGATTCCTCGGCCAATCTTGCCATCTCGGGGATTAGGAAGAAACGTGTGCGTGCACTTGTGTTTAATGTAAATCCACTTATTCCTCCCGAAACTTTCATGCTGCGATTAATATGTTCTAAAGCGTGATCACCACCAAGTGAGCAGAAAGGAACCACTTTCCTATTCACCACCAGTTGCCGTTTTGAAATTCCTGTAATAGTTGAGTTGAAGTATCGCCTAAACTTTTCATGCAACAGTGGAGCATAGTTCCTTTTGTCATGTGCAAAAAAATACTTAGCCAAGGCATCCAGCGAACTTAAGTGCAACTGCCAATCACCCATCCATACACTTCTAATAAATATGTAGAGTTCAATCACCATTTGCATGTATTGCAGCGTAGCTCTGAACATAGACCGACTTAAACCTGCTTTTTCAAATGTTTCAAGTCAAGATTCTATCTGCATGGACTCTTCCAACATAGCCGTCAATTCAGCATGGACAATCGTTATCTTATCGGTAATACCATCTGCACATAGCCGGTACATTACTTCTAGTATTGTTAGATGTGCATGTACGCCTCTGCTGATATGTTTACCATCCAAAATCTGTCTTAGTGTTGTGGCACTGTATATGTTTGCTTCAACGAGGCATAGATCGATTCCGCTGTTTTCAATTTAATTGCGTATTGTTCGTAATAAGCAGGCCACGACAATGTGTAACTCTCCTGGACGCAATATAATGTTGGAAAGGTCGGTTCGGTGCATTTGGAATTGCTTGGTGGCTATGTACAATCCCACATCAAGGGATACAACAGGTTTTCCTTCCCCAACAACAAACGTAGTAATGGATTGGGCTTGTAACAATGTGGTTAGTAAGGTTGACCATTTGTGTGCTGGTATAAGGGGTGCAGCTGCAACTTGTGCAAAAGCTTGGGTGCTGCTAATGAGGGAATGGTAGGCTGTCCATGTTGGAACATCTCTAGACGAGGGCTCTGTAATACCCCTTCATTGCTAGACTGTTCACTCCCTGATGCATGCTCAGTTTGGCCAGAATCTTTGTCTGGCTTGTTCTCCATGTTTATTACAGAAACGGCTGATTAGCTTAATAACGTAACAGTTCTTCCAAGTAACCAGGGTGCATCATGTTTGCATGCACTGGTAAAGTCTGTCCTTGGGGTATGTGTTTAGGCGGTGTACGAAAGGTATGTCGGTTTGGGTGCTTTGGGCATTTGGCATGGGAGCAGTTTAGTTGCTCTGCCTGTCAAGTCTTCATCTTGAAGAGTCTTGTGATTATCAAGATTAGTGGTTGTGGTTTGTCAACGGGATCCGCAGGTTGATACATCGCCAGAGCTGTCACGTGAGAGGTACCTTCTCAGCAGTGTTGTCAGACCAGCAAACGCAAAATTGTCGTGGTTTGTGGGTGAAGCTTACATGTAGCAAAATGATCTGGGGTAGTTTTATGGCAGTGATGTCATCCATTGCTTAGTGGCACGATCTGCTGTCTTGTTTTTAAGTTTGTCCCAAAATAGTTCACGGATTTCAAACATCTGCCTCTTATGGTACCTAAGCACTCAATTAAAACATACAATAGCTTATTTGAAAGCTAAATAATAAGTTCCTCATTATGTACCATGTTATTTGTTGGTATCTTTCACCATTGAGTTACAAAATACCAAATAACACTTGGAAAGAGCAATTTTCATGACAACTGAGCCTTTGGGTCTATATAGCTCCTAAAGCTTTAGAAATTGGACCATAGTTGATAGGAAATAAATTTTAGCTTACATTCTGGCCTTTCCAACGATGGTTAGAAAATAAAAATCGGATAAGTAGTTTTGTAGAAATCTGCGTTTTAATATTTTGCAATGGCCGCCATTTTGAATCCAAGATGGCGGCCACCTGCTATGATTGCCAGTCCGGAACCAAAGTTTTTTTGAAAGCCTAGGAGTACCTTAAGACGTTCCAACAGGTGAAATGCTTTCACCACGAAAGGTGCACGAAAAACCACTTGGCCCCGGACTAATATACACAGCTATCGCCGTGTATGATACAGATGCAGATGTAGATGTAGATACTATGACGGGGTTCCCTTAGCATTTCTTATCTGGACGTAAAAATTCCAAAAAAACTGAAATGTTTAACACGTTTTATTTTAGAGAGCTTCACTACTTCATTTGCTCGGTTTCATTCTATTGTGTAGCATTGTCGCCGCTGTGGTCCACCCATCCCGCCGCTTCCCCTGATCTATGTGATAATCCGACAGCATTTGATTTATCAACAAGGCTGAAGTTTTGGAAGGACCAGTGAAGCATACAGAGGGAACAGAGACTCGCTCGGCCAACTGTGTACTCTAAGAGTGGTTTCCTTGTCAAGATGGCTCAGTCAGCAAATGGGTATCTGAGGACACTTATGCTGGTTGGAGTGGAGACAATGGTCAGCACTGGCCACGATTGAGAAAAATAAAAACAGACTCGTTTGATGTTTTAGGTAAATTTTCACTGACCCGAAGTCAAAACAGCAAAGGAACGCAAATAAACTTTCCCGTAAGGTGTCGGATACTGCAGTGTTGTTTAGTCCACGTGAAACCTTACTGCTGTATTCAAATGTTTTTACCATTTTACTTTTGCACATCAATAGATCAGCTAATGATTGGTGTATTCTACTTGGCTAAACGACATGCCTGGAAAATGTTTTAAAACTAATTGTCTTAGTGTGCTCAGTACAGCTCTGCACGTAATTCAGGGTTCGTGCGAGTCTCTGAAAACCTGGAAATGTCCTGTAAAGCAATAATGAAATTCCACGCCTGGAATCCTGCTTTAAATCTTGAAAAATGATACATGTAACATCAGTAGGGTGATGAACAAAAAGCAGACGACGTTACAGAAGAACACTGAAGTAGTCGAGTGTGAACATGAAAAGCTTGAACTTTGGGCTCGGCATTAATTGTATTTACGTGTATAATGGTTGGATACAGCGGTAAGGTTTCACATGGATTAAACAGTACAGCAATAAACTGCAGCAGTACGGTTTCACTACAGGAAGCAACAGTATCTGAAACCTTACGGAAAGTTTATTGTGTTCCTTTGGTATTTTGACTTCGGATCAGTAAAATCCTACCTTTAGCATCAAACGAGTTAGTTTTGTTTTCTAGTTCGTGCTAGGTAGGGGTACGTGAGTAAAGAACACTGAACAAATGTAGCCAGGAAAGTAATCGTTTATTGGTGGTACATAAACGATTATTCATTGAATGTTGAAATCATTGATATTATTGATTTACTCCTATCTCCTATGGTATTCCTCGTCAAAACTATTATTACGGAGTTATTTGACCAATAGGGGTAGGACACAATTAGGTTAATAGATTGCAAACAACGGGTTTGACGGCTGCAGTACGATACAAACTGCGTACCTTTTATGGTTTGGAGCCTAGGGTTGTAACGAGGATAGCGTGGGACGGCGCGTAAGTACGAAAATATTGTTATAACCATTGTTAGTATTGTCAGCATCGTCTCTCATTGGACAGCCAAAGTTCGGACAATGACAACGTGTATACTGACGTCAGTGCCTAGACACACACTAGTGTATCACGATAAATCTAAACAACGTTGCCAAAGAAATTGTATTCACGTCCAATTCACGAAAAATAAACCAACTCTAAAAACAAAGCAAAATAAACAAAGCCAAAAACTGGTGAAGAGGCCACCAAGTTGAGAGTGGTTCGGCCCTTCAAAGGAGTGATATTAACACTCCAAAACTAACGAAATAAAACAAATTACAACAAAATTAAAACCAAACCAAAAACCTATAAAGAGGTGACCAAGTTGAGAATGGTTCAAACGGTAGGCAAACGGTAGTATCAAATTGTTGAAAACCAATTTCTTGTTGACGTGCCACTTTATTACACATCTGCACGGTAGTGGAGTTGAGTCTAATACACAATTAAAAAAAAAAGGACTGATATCATATCAAAAACCAAAACTGGTAAAAGGGGCCGCCAAGTTCCAAATGGTTCGGCCCTTCAAAGGAGTGATATCAACACACCAAAACATTCGCCAACTTAATCTCACCGAAGAATACTTTGGACGTTAAATGAAAACTTGAACATTGCTACCGAAAGTAGCAATGTTCTCGTTTTCATTTAACCTTCAAACTATTAAGCGGGGCGATTAACTTGGCGAATGTTTTGGTGCGTTTATATCACTCCTTTGAAGGGCCGAACCATTCGTAACTTGGCGGCCCCTTTTACCAGTTATGGTTTTTGATATGATTATCATAGCATGGAGAAACTGATCGGTGAATCAGAGGACATTAACGACTAACCATGCAACTATAAAAACCACGGCATGTACTGATACATCTCAAATTAGACAGAAATGTTTTTTGAATACCCTTTTAAATAGTTGAAAACCAATGAGATCTTTTTGAATGTTTGCACTTATTTAGAATATAAGGAGCGTTGTGAATCATGAATCTTCGCTTTCCTTTTGACATCTTGCTAGGAATATATTGGGTATTATGGATTGTTGTGAATCTTCCTAATGTTTAATTAATAATATTGAATGTTTGGGATTTCTTTGAATATTTATGGTTTTGCTGAATGTATCGTTGTGTTGTGGTTTTTCCCATTGTTTTGAATCTTTTAAGATCATTTTAGTCTTCTGTACAGCCGTACCGGCTGAGAAGACTATTGCAACGACTTTGTCTGTCCGTTCGTGTGTCTGTCCGTCGCTTTTTTTCAACTTCGGAATGGTAACAGATAGAGACGACTACAATTGACAACGTTAGTTTCATTGCGAAACGTTACGTTAAAAAACACGGCAAATTAAAACATCGTTACTTCCTCATAGCTTAGGCTTCTTCGCCATAACTAAATGACATAATAACATTTAATCTTCGAATTGAAATCGTAAGTGTAACACGCAGCCGAAAATACAAAAGGATTTTAGCTTCGTTTAAAATAGCCTCGTCGCTTGTTGCATGAATGAATAGGCTTACCTTCGAAGCAAATACTCCGTTAGGCCTATCTCCGTTTGGCACCAGTATGGGTTTTGGAGGGCTTAACTACAAGGTGCACTACATAAAAATGGAGGGAAAAACAACGGAAGAGCGGATTTCTTAGGCTTAAAATAACGTTGTTTTCACCAACAACAAAAATCGCGCGTTTTAGGTCTAAGAAATCACTCTTCACAGCATCGGCTTCAGTATGACGCCCTTCTGTTTCTCTCTGCAGTGCCCCTTGCAGCTAACCCAGTAAGCTCCAGCACAGAGTTATATACAATAATACTACGTCGTGTTACAGCTCTATTGAAGTTGCATTTCCTCCAACTGCAGCCACAACGTGGCTTGACGATTGTCCTATAAAAAGTGAGACCTATTTTAAGGGTTAAATAAATATTCACGAATTGCTGTAAATTGTATTAAGGAAAGAGGAAAACGAGCCAAACAGCGAAAATCATACACTAGAAATAATGAAATACAGTAAGCCACCTTTATGCACTTACGATTCTTCGGAGTGGCATGACCCGGGTTCGAACCGGCAACCCAATTCGTCCCCAGATCACTGACGTAGTGCCTTGATCGCTATGGTCGCACCTCAACTGGCATAACGATAACTCACTGAACCCGTCTGTTAGACTCTCAATGAGTCATCTTTATGCGAGTGGTGGAACGGCGGTCATACTGGTAAACGCGCTATGTCAGTGATTTGGGGACGTATTGGGTTGCCAGTTCGAATCCGGGTCACGTCACTCCGACGAAACATAAGTGCATAAAGGTGGCTTACTGTACTACGTTATTTCTAGTATGTGATTTTCGCTGTTTGTTTTCTTCTTTCCTGTACCTGTTTTAAAGCCCAACGCGCATCGTCAGTTTTGTGAAACGCGGACAGGGGCGCGCAGACTTTCAAAGAAACGGGGGTGGGGGGGAAATGAAGAACATACTTGAACAAAAGGGGCAAATAAACACATTTCTTGAGGACCTTTCCTTTTTCGGGTGTTGCTTTGCTACTTTGTCCCAAGAGGCAGGAAAAAGGGGCAAATCAGAGTTTCGATCCTCAAAAAAGCCTTTGTTTAAATTGTTTTTGCTTTCGTTTTAATGGTTTTTTTCGTCATGATTTTGTCAACCTAAAGAGCAAAAAAAGGCATAAAACGTAACGGGGGGGGCACGTGTTTAATAAAATCAGCAGCAGCCGAATGGTCACAGTATTGGCCTCCAAACCAAGTGGACGTCGATTTGAACTCCCGGCACTGACTAATTGCACTTATTAGTCCTACAAAAAAAAATTTTCTGACCTGAAAATCAGCCTCAAACCTTTCAGGTTTTTGCTGCCATCTGTTGCTAGACCACGAAACTGTGACGCGGCAAGGACGACGTGTAATTTTCGTGTATAAAACTAACAATCGCCGAAGTTTTCAGCTTTTGTAAATAGATGATTGTGTTTTTGGCAGAAAGAAAGAAAAGGGAAAAATGAGTAACTGAATCGCTGCCAAAGTGGAAAGACCAAGGTCAAATGGCAGTTGGGGCGACGAACACGTAACTGCACGCAGCTCCCGTTTTGCGTGCACGCCCGTAAATAATGGTGATTTCAGCCAAACCTGTAAGGTCACTCATGACAGTCAGACTTGGAGTTTTGGCTGCTTTCCTAATTTTGAACATTCCCGCTCTTCGGAAATGCTCGGTTTGTGGAAAATGGTGACCAAGACGATGAGTGATAAGGAGCACATGGTTGCTCGAAATAAGCCGAAAAGGCTGGTCAGAAACTCCAAAGGGAATGTTAGACCTCGCCCAAGGTTAGACTGCAAAATCTTTAACTCCTACCACGACCGGGGGATTCTCAACTCGATTAGAGATGTGAAATGAAAGAAAGGGTGGCCGATAATGTCACTGTCAGACCAACGGATAAATGTGTGCATGTTTCGAACAACCTTTTGCCCTTTTGAGTATTGAATTCCTCTGAGTGGAACCATGGAAAATGCAGATTAGGTTCGCCGGTTCCTTTCCCGACAGTGACGGGCAAATATGGTGTTGAGTTCCCAGCTTACAAGGGACACTGCTGACCTATAATTTATAACTTGCAGTAACTTGCAGCAAGGTCGTCCTGCCACTATTTCCCTAATCATTAAAATGACCATTCCCTCAATTTGTTTTTCACGTTTTTGTTTTGACCCTCCAGTGTGCCATGTGTCTCTTTAGGAGAGCATCACCTTGCGGTTTGTGCTCAGCCGCCATACAGAAAAACGCCAAATCGGAGCCTGACTGATTAACATTATTATTATGCATAAACAAATCCATCCTATGGTGCCTCTGCTCGTTTTGTTATCGAGAGTATGTGGTTGATGAATAACAGCGTCTGGCATAATTCTACTATAGGCAGCGACAAGTAAATACCTTGGTTCTCATAAGTACACAAACGAAAAGTCGATGCGGTTTTTTTCTAATTTTTTTTTCAGCGAAAATCTGATGTGGAGTTCCATTCTTTTTTTTTTCCATTCGTATGTAGGGATGATATGAAATATAAAAAAAAAGAAGGTTTTTTTTGGTTTTATGGACCGTGCTAACACTCCAACAGGCACAATAAAAGAAAAGGGCTTTTACGCGTCTCGTTTTACACCTTTACCTACGTACGTCTTCGGTAAAACGTTCCAGAATTATTACTGCAAACTTTCTTATTACGTACGTTCTAGGGATAGATCTGAATATAGCTAAGTATCTCGTCAGTTAACTCTGGACGACCATACATTCTTTCCCAAAGAGCCTTGCTATCCAGTTTGTCTTCCCTCCAAAGGCCAAAATTGTATTGTTCAGCAACAATTGTATTGTAAAATTCCTTAACTCACCATGCTAACAACAATGTATAGCATAGCACCCACTTAACAATGCCTTGGCATCCCAACACCAAGCTTCCATTCCATTCCCAGCTACCAAACTAGAGAGTCTAGATTGTCATAACTAGAAATTATTCCTCCACTTTTCCTCCACAAGTCCCAATTTAATATCGGCATGCCCCCCAAAATGTCATTTGTATTCATCCCCATCCCATTACAGTTGCTTTGTAGCAGGGAGAGGCAGTGGCAGGCGAGTGCATTTAACATCAAATCCTGAACAAATAAACATCAATAGCCCTAACTACTACTTTAAATAATTTCTAATTCATAATTCCGCCCATAATCCAGCCGATTACGCTATAACGTCTTCACTAAAAACGTTCCAGAGTGATACTGAAATCTTTCTTACAACATTTGGGTCGCAGACTAATTCCACACCGCTTATCACGTCAGTTGGTTGAAATATTGCGCGGGTACCACCCGGAGAAATAATCGCCAACAATGATCGCGGCATTGTTCATGCTTGAGGGCCGTATATAGCAGTGACATTTGCCGCCATATTGGCACCAGTATGGGTTTTGGAGGGCATAACTACAAGGTGCACTACATAAAAATGGACGGAAAAACAACAGAAGAGCGGATTTCTTAGGTTTAAAATAACGTTGTTTTGTCCAACAACAAAAATCGCGCGTTTTAGGTCTAAGAAATCACTCTTCACAGCATCGGCTTCAGTATGACGCCCTTCTGTTTCTCTCTGCAGTGCCCCTTGCAGCTAACCCATTAAGGCTCCAGCATAGAGTTATATACAATAATACTACGTCGTGTCACTGCTCTATGATATGGTTGGAGGAGTTTTTTTGTTTTCTATTTGCAGCCAGAAACAAACATAGGCAGTAAATTCAGCCAATCAGCGTTCCGCTTTGAAACAGACCGGTAAAATTCGAGCCAAGGCCAATGACCTAGGGATGCACAATTGCCATCAAACACGTTAGTTTAAGATGCCATTGAAATTAATTGAAAACGTGTGATTTGTTTGTTTGTTTGCTTGTTTGTTTTTTTACTCCTATTCCTCTGGAAGTAAGTTTCTACGAATGCAAATGAAAGATTTTCTAACTTGATTTCTGACCCTCAAATTCAACTGTTAATGATGTCTAAGTTTGATCAAACAAACACAGCTAAAACTACGACATATTTCGCATAATAGCCTATTTACTATCAGCAAAACGACCTATCAGTTTCAAAACTGGCTGGCCTAGCTGGTTGGAGGCACAGAAAAAGTAGACCTACTGGTTTTAAAAAGATTGTTATACGTCACATTTCCAAAGCATGGAGGTGCGCGGATGGAGCGAGCAAAGCAATACTGCAGACGTTCTAAGGAATGTGTTAAACTAAAAGAAGCATGGATCGCAACCAAGAGTGTAAGCAAAAGCAAAAGATATGACGGCTAATATATATTAAAACTAGGGTCCAGACTGCTGGGCTGTTTTTTTTTTTTAAAGAAAAAATCCTGCAAGAGCGCTGTGGAAAACTCCTTTCTGGAAAAACAAACCCATCAGCAGATCCACATTTTACTGTATGAAGTACGGCATGATGTTACTATTGTGCGCGCAGCATATCTTGAGTCCTGTAGGTATTTTATGAGCAGCTACAACTTCCTGGAGGGAGCGGCTTTAATCGACGGCCGCCATTGTTTTTGTAACCATCTAGGATATCAACAAGGTGCTCTGCTATCGAAAACATACAATCGATTATCTGTATTCGTTCTGGGCCGAACTGAAGATAGGCCGCGGACACTATAAACCCACACTCGTGCAGTTCGGCTTAACCTCATACGGGGGTCATAAGTTTTAGCCGGAGAACCCAGACTAATTTTGCCGCAAAGCTTGGCCTGTTTTGCCTGCGTGTGGCAATCACCGCAGGGTTGCACTGCAAGCTGATTTTATGGCCGGAACGGCCTTTCAGAAAACTGACGGAATTGCACTGCTGGTTAACTGGAGCGCCAAGTAGAAGGACGAAGAGTTTGCGCAACTTGACGCAATGTCCCATTTTTTAGGGGGGGGGGGGGCTATTGAATAAGAAAAAGGGTTGATGCGGCACTAAATTATTAAATTATTAAACGGTATGGAAAGCCAAATGGCTCGAGAAGGGTAAATAAGACGGATGCAAAT
>JAHWFP010251469.1:0-18991 GCA_023313725.1 Lithobius niger
GACTTGTACCCACAGGCAAAATCCGGTACTGGACACCCGACTTGTACCCACAGGCAAAATCCGGTACTGGACACCCGACTTGTACCCACAGGCAAAATCCGGTACTGGACTCCGACTTGTACCCACAGGCAAAATGTAGTACTGGACTCCGACTTGTACCCACAGGCAAAATCCGGTACTGGACTCTGACTTGTACCCACAGGCAAAATCCGGTACTGGACTCCGACTTGTACCCACAGGCAAAATCCGGTACTGGACTCCGACTTGTACCCACAGGCAAAATCGGGTACTGGACCCCAACTTGTACCCACAGGCAAAATTCGGTACCATTCCTTTCATATCCCTTTCCATGCTGAATCCCAACATCGCGGCCAAGGTCCGGAATTTAGTTAATATTTCTTTGGTATGTCTCGCTATTGCTTATCAGTGCTCAAAGAATCAAAACGCATCCCTAAAGTGTGAGCCCGCACACCATGCCATTACCCACTCAAACACGGGGCTGGAGTCGGCGTCTCAAGTCCCGACTTCTAGCAGGACTTGAAGGTCGGGGTCGGGTCTGGACCCTAGTCAGAGTCCAGTGTGGAAAGGTCAGGCTCGGGCACGGGACAAACCCGGGGTGGATCTGGACTTTTTTCCCATTGTGGAAGGGGTATAAGAAGTCGCTCAACTATCAACTCTACTAAACAATTATTGTCATGCTTTTATCGTTTTCATTGTTCTTCTCCGCCTAATCACGTAACCGGGAGTTGCAACAATATCCCGAATGAGTAAACTTTGGACACGTTCGTTTGGCATTGTTGTGTTTCGTGTTCGTAACCATTTCACTAGAATAAATACAGATGCAAACCTATTTACGTTTGCATCTACATTTTTTTAACCTTTCTGCGCTGACTGGTTTTTTGTCCTGTTTAATCATTTCATCAAAAGTATTCATTTTTTAAATATTGGCAGTTGATTGTTGTAATAGCGCTAAATCAGTTGGCACAACAATGCGGAAAATAAGTATACATGTGTACTGATTTACAGCATTGTTGTACTTGCTGATTTAACACTATTACAGCAACGAAATCCCAATAAGTTAAAAGTGGACCCTTTGGAACAATAATCAAGACAGTCACAAATGATGCTTTAACAATGACTGTGTCGCCAACGTCGTGAAAACGTGCAATTCCACCATTGTTATTGCAAAGATTCAGTGTAATTGCTCATGCCTTAATGATTGTTGCAACTTTTAATGAAAAATTTTTATCAAATCGAAAAAAAAATAATGCCTTAACCAATTTTTACAGTAATGAACGAGTTATTTCAAAACCGATGTAAGCGAATTAGAGGACAGTTTTTATCGAATGAAGTCCCTAGCATTGGAAAACACGTCGGCAGTAAGTCGTCTCTGACGATTTTCTTCCTCCTTGTACGGCACCCGACAAAAACTATCCTTTAAATCGCTTACACCGGTCCATTGTTTCAAAAGTATCGCAATAACTAATTTATTACCATAGAAAGGTTATCCCTAAAAAACAAAAAAGCACAACAACAACAATAACTATTACTTAAAGAAGTAGAAAGAAATCTAAGGGAGTAAAGCCCCTGGAACTCCCACCGGGACAACTGTCCGTGACTTCCCACCGAAATATCCAGAATAGGTCATAATAAATCCGTAGCTGATGAAGCAATCTGATAGTCTCACACATTACCATGACGACCAGGTCTTTCGGGACTCTGGCAGAGGCTCCTTCCCACTAAGAGGCTAGCTAATTTTAAGGGTTGACCTGCCTAACACTCAACCACCACGAGTGCCTCTGCAAAAGCGTATTTTAAATGTGAAGAAAGTATGGTGGGTGACTTCTGCCAGGATAGGGGCTTACGCGTGATGATGTCCACGACTGGATGAATTAGATTGGTGCATGTCACACATTATGAAAATCTTTATTTGTCATAATCATAACAGTAAAGTACTCGATTCCATGGCGGGATTAAAGTATCCATGGATGCTATTGATCCAGTTGCAGTGAGCGCTCAAATGCGATCATTACAGTAATTCAAAAGGCAACGTGAATTTTTCAACAGCTAGATATTCTGCCAGTCCACCATTTATATACATTTATCTACACTAAATTAATTGTCACTACGCGTATAATTGAATTCTAAAGGCACAATTACTCAGTCGAGCGAAAAATTAGCATCATTCGTTTACATGGAAGTATACACTTCAAGCAAAAAAACGAAGCAAACGAAAGAATCCAATAACGAAGGAAGCATTGTTGATGTGGGGCAACTCGCCTTCCAGATCGGGCTCCCTTACCGCCGCTCTTAAAATAGGCCAAGCCATCCAAAGCAAAACCCGAATATATCCTATCTGAGATACGAATTTCATCTTTAATTTCCTAAATTCCATGCAACAAAGATCCCTTGTCTTGAAATTTCAACCAAATCAGAACAGAATTGTGAACATTATCCTGTCTCAAACAGACAAATACACGCACAGACACGCACAACGAGTGTCGAGTTTATTTTGGTTTTATTTTGAATTGAAACGTTTATGGATTGACAGGTGGTGGGATAGGCACTACACATGGAGTATGTGATTTCTAACCATCGTTAGTGTCTATTGTGTGCGCGGTGTATCTTGAGTCCAGCACGTATTTTGTGATCGGCTACGTTTTCCTGGAGGAGACGGTTTTAATCGACGGCCGCCATTGTTTTTGTAACTATTTTGGATATCAACAAGGTACTCTGCTACCAAAAACATACAATCGATTATTTCTGTTGATTCTGGGGCGAACTCAAGATGGGCCACGGATACTATAACTAGAGACTTATCTTTTTGTATATGTAGAGGTTCTTTATTTTGAAGTATATCACATTAGATAGGGGCAGATTTTAGGAGGGTCGGAAGTTTTAAATTCATATCTCATTTAGCACACAGATACACAAAATCAATATTTTCCAGGACCGCCACCGTTACATGTTGACATACAGGAGTGGAGCGATGAGATGGGGAGGGGAAGGGAAGTTGCACTTAAATTGTTGATCCTCCCTCCTCTCCCCCACTCCGTCCCTCCTTCCACCTCCTTCGCTTACTTTTTTCATAACCTTAATTTTCCTTCCTCCTTTGTCTCCCTCCCGTTTCATTTTTTTTTTGTACTGAGTCCTCAACAACTTTTTTTTTTCCCGGATCGTTTCATTTCTATTCTCAACTGCGAAATAATTTTTTTATTGATTGATAAGGTGGTGGCGTGTTTCTCGGGTACCCGAATTGTTGATCCTCAAAACTGTTGCATTCTTTGTTTGTTTATACCACGCATTATTCAATGTGTAAAAGCCATTCTCCGAGTTGTACTAAGTCAGCATACAAAATATCATCAAATTGGGTTCAGTAGTTTTGGCGTGATGTTTTTACAGAGAAACTCCAATGAGGTACTGCGTAAGGAGCTACACCCACTTTCCTTGTTCAGATCCCATTATTAAGTCAAGTATTGAAACTGGCTGGCTTCACTCACTCGGCCAAGAAGAATAAAACCCGTGCAACACATTGACTACTAAAGAACTTTCTTGCTTGGAATAAATTCTACTTGTTATTCAAGCCAGTGGTTCCCAACCTTTTTCAAACCGCGACCCCCCAAATTTTTTCCCCCCCAAGTAAATTCCTTCGCCCGTCGGTTTCACAACTAAGGGGTTTGGAGGAGCGTTGTGAACTCCCACACCGGAGTCCGGGGATACGCTTTTTTTGCATTTTAAACGTCGTCATTTGCTCATAATAAAAAAACAAAGTAGGCCTCGTATTTTATGGAATTATATTAGTATATTGTATAATTCTAGATTAGAATTATAGTTGTTAGAATGGAGAGATTATAATTAGTATTAGATTTTAGAAAAGATAAAAGTACTTTACAATTAATTAATTTTATTAATGATTAAATTTCAGGGGGAAAAAGATTTTAAGATTAAAAGCTTTAAAAAAAAGTAAAATAATTTTTTTTCCTGCTTATGTATTGCGACCCCCCCGAGAGAACGCTCGCGACCCGCGACCCATAGGTTGAAAACCAATGATTCAAGCTACAGTTGCTGAATAAAATTGCTAGGAAGTTCTAAAACAGCCTCTCAAAGAAATTGTTGACATTAGTGGTCTTTAGCTTGTTACTTGAATTTAACTTAACTGCGAATAGCAGCATATTCGCAATCCGGACACTGTTTCAACACTATGCGCAATGCTGTTTGCCTGAAAATACACTCACTCCCACTCATATTTAGGAATTTACAGAATTGCTTATCATATTAATAACAGTATATTCGCAAGCCTGACTCTTTGCTTGACATTGCGCAATTCTTAAATACCAAGCTTGGAATAAATCCAACCATAACGTAATTCAAGCTAAAAATGTTAAAGAAAATTGCACATGTGCAAGTATTTTCATGGCAGAAGTTCTAAAACAGAATATCAAAGAAATTGTCGACAATAACGGTTTCGAAAATTCATTACTGAATTGTATAAAGAAACACCCGTCGTAGCATCCGAGGACTGCAGCGAAATCTAGTGTGCAGCCATCAAAATGAAAAAAAAATTGCGTCACTGGGATTCTAACGACGGGGATTGATTGATATCTTCTCACTGGAGTTTCATTTCTCATTATAGAATCTACTACTGGCCCTAAGTGCTGAATATAGAAAACTAGCATCGTACCCGGCTTTGCCCGGGGTTTTCTTTCGCCCGTGGTTTGGTTTGGGCCGTGGTTGTTTTCCAGTTTTCGGTCGGTGTTGCGTGAACATTAACTGCGACTGGCTATTTTTTTTCCTGTAAGTTTCCCTTTTCCTCCCATCTTCTCCCACCCCATTTCATCCCATCATCTCCCTGCCCTCATCCTCCCCTCTCCCCTTTCCTCCCTTTCTATTCTGTTGCCCGCACAGACGCCGTTTCCTCCCCTTTGCTACACGTAGTTGAATTCGGATGGGTACTTGAATTAAATACTGCCCTTCCTATGGCAAATGAAATTCCTATGGTCTCCATCCCAAACAACCCATAAAAATACATTTTAGGTTCAGTTAACGCGTAATCATATGCTTAGTGGTAACCGACGCGCTTTCTCCCCTACCCCTCCCAATATCTCTATTTTCTAAAGAGCAGGGCTAACAGAAACACTGCGCCACACATGGGCATTCCCCGTTAAGGAACCTCCACTCCTAGACGCACTGCCCCACACACACGCACTGCCCCACTCCCTGTTTATCGCTTTGGGTTGTGACGTCACGTATCACTGTTGCCAGAACGTTGACTGAGCTTGGTTGTTGTTGGGGATGTTGTTGTTCACTTAATGGGTAATCATATGCTTATTGGTCAAAGACGCACTTGCCCAAACACACGGGCATTTGCCATTCAGGCCCTCCTCCTCTCTCTCAATTTATCACTTTGGCTTGCGCAAACCGTACCGTGTGAAAAATAACTGTCCTTCGTGCATGACGTCATTTAAACATACCTCTGCGATGACCACGCAGACCAAATTGTTATTCGAGGCAACAATGTGCCAAATTCAACTTCTTTCCAAGGCAACAACGTACCAGTTTCAACTTCTAGCCAAAGAATTGACACACTCGCCCGTTTTCATTCTGGGGGGGTTCTCCTTCCGGGGGTTGTCGTTGCTTGATTTCTGCTATGAGACTTTGGTTCATATTGTAAGATGTGGTTCAAAATTTTAAGATACACCCTCTCTTCCATTTGCGTTATTTATGTAGCTGTTTTTTTTTTTTTTTGTTTTTTTTTTTTTTCTCAGTTGTATCTTTAAAAAAAAAAGTGTACTCATTCTAACCTATGAAAGGACTAGTTTAGATTGCCATTCCTGTGTTATACCTACACACCAAACGCGGGAATTACCTCTTGTAAGTTCGGACGCTTACTGCATTATTTTACTGCTGTTTGCCTGAAAAATACACTCAAACACTCATATTTAAGAAATTAAAAAATTCCGCTTATCATTGGAGTGGAGCGGCGCTATGATCACAATCCACTGCAAACTTAGATCGCGCATCACGCGAATACCACAAGGACTATCCACACAACACTTTGCGGTGTACGATCACGGATGCCTGGACAAGGTTTGTAAAAATCAGGAATCGGACGTGGGGATGAGCAAGGGTGACAAAAATGGAAGAAGTCTTCAAAGGTTTTAGTGAGCGCTAACCGCTTCTGGTCATCTGCCCGACGAAGCCCTAAGGCAGAACCAAAAGGAAACAGCCAAACAGCAACGAGAGAACCGCGTCCGTGTCAATTGTTAAGCCGAAACCTTGTCTTAATTGGTAAAGGCGTGTTTATAAGAGCTAACAACAACTAAATGTCTACTTCACGAAATGCTGGAGCATTTTGAATTCGAAAATAAATGTGTACACAACTTGAGCTTCGCGTAAGCAGACATTAAGAAACGGACAGCAGTAAAGCGAACTGTTGAGGAAGTAGTAGGGGGTTACGTCCCGTTTTGACAAATAAAAGCAGATTAACAGTTTTTGCCTCAGGGGCCAATCCCGTTTCGCCAAATACCGTTCACAAAATGTGTGGCACACGAAACATTTAAAACATTTAAACACGAACATTTATTACATGGTAATGGTCAGACATTTATAGGCAAACACCCGTTTTGCAGAATGATTTGTTTCAAATTACGTGCCGCGCTCGCTGCGACTAAACACATAACATCAGAAACCGCAACTAATCACAAATTACTTTCAATTAGGCATGCATCTTTAACTTCTGTAATGTTAAAATTTTGAAGAATATTTTAATTCTGCGAAACGGGATCCTGCAAAACGGGACTTCCCGTTTGGAAAAGGGTAACCAGCATGTGTATAACTAAATATGTTTAAAATAGAACCTTGGCATTGAGGTAGTGACGACCAAGAATTGTAAACAATATTTAAAGTACACGTTTTTCGTGTCTGTCTTGCCAATTTTCAAAATGCAAACAAATCAATTGGTCATATTCGACCACTGCGTGTCTCTGTTAAATGCTTGCCTTTTAAAGCCCCATTACATAGGAATAAGGTATTAACTTTCGTGTACGTAAAATTTTGTCAAATTCGTTTTGGCGAAACGGGAATAGCCCCTGAGGCAAAAGGTGTTAATCTGCTTTTTTTTTTAGTGAAACGGGATTTGGCGAAATGGGAGTTCATCGTAGTAGGGGCACAGCAGCGGCAAACCAAGTGGACTCTCCCTCCATTATGTTGATAGTGAAGTGACAGCGGCCCTAGTATTAATAACGGCACGTTCGCAATCTTGACACCGAATGTCTCTTTCTAAAATCCAACCAGTTTTTTTTTCCTTGGCATCCTTCCTTCTAAGCCTTAACATTACTCGTGTTTCGAATGACACAGTTACTACTTGAGTAATTCCCGACAGCAAGCAAAACACATCTCTTCTTTCAATTCACTTCTTCTTTTTTCCTTCTTCTTTTTCAGGAGAGATGCAGAAACATTCTTGGCTGAGCTCCATCTTCTTCGGGAAGGTGTCGACACGCCTAAACGCATCACGAGTTTTTAGCATTTGGTAACCTGTAGCTCCGCATCCTCCAAAGCCTTTTTCTCCCCTGCAGGTGGCACATTCCAAACGTTTCTAAGCCGCCTGAAGCCATTTCCACGTCATAAAACCTACGCCGTTGCGGCTGCGAATCGTCAACGGACTCTTTTAAGAAAGCGTGAACCGGATGTTACGCCCTGCCAACCATTGAGCATTATATTCAATAACGCGTGTACGGCGACCATCAAACCCAAAAACCGGAAGTAATAAAAATATGAAGGAAAAAAGTCTTATTCAGTTGGTGGAGAAAAAGTGGAGGGTTTATTTATTTTTTGGCCCTTATTCTGTCGTTATGAATAACCCTGGCATAACCATAAACCGAATGGTAAGAAAAATAATGGCTGAACTAGCCCCAGGAACCACACCTCGCTTGAGCTAGTGCCATACTTTACACGTGTGTTCCTGTTTCACTTATTTTAATACGTTTTGCTCTGCACGTTTTAGGGCTTTTATGCATTCATTCAATTGTGTCCCATTCTTTCATTGTCCCCTTCTCCTCACTTAGAACTCTGGATTCCCCCTCCAGATTCTACACACACACACACACACACACTCATCTTAAGAATGTTTTACTTGACTTCATGCTTTGTATGCTTTAGCGTTTTTATGCTTTCATTTAATTAGATCCCGTTCTTCCATTGTTGCCATTGCAGAATGGTGTTACGGCCGTCTATTTGCTTGTCTTATTGTCTACTGCTTCATTTCTGTTCGTTTTTATTTACGTGGCTTGTTTAATAATTCCTTTGACTCCAATGTGTAGGCAGTTAAGTTTCAAATACTTGGATGAAATTGAAAAATGAAAAAATTTATTGTTTTCTGTAGCTTATGCGAAAATCGCGTCTGTTGTGAACCTTATTGTTGCCAACCCATTGTGATGTCATTTCCTCCTCTCCCACTTCCTCTTTTATCAACTTCCGTCCTACCGCCATTATAATGTAGACTAAATAAATAAAGCTATAAGCCATAAGCATATATAAGCTTTTGGACTTCTAGTCAGACTGCCTGACTGGGGAGTTGCTCCAACAACATTTAAAACCAAAGGCTGAAGGCTTACCGCTTAGCACTGCCGTGTCAGTAAAGCTACAAAAGATAAAGCATGTCAGTATACGTCTGAGTGGCAATAGCTTTGGCTTTTGATCTCAGTGTCGCTGGTTTAGTTCACTTCTCAGGCAGTCTCACATTTACTGTCCAAACGGCAACGGAAATACGCTTGAATCTGTATTTATTTGAATTCCATCCTTTCATTGCCGTACATTGTTTTTAACATGACATGGTGCTACGTTCAACTTGTTTGCAAGAGGAGTCGAATTTACAAATTGTAAGAATGGAAATGTAAAAAAGAGTTGTGGCCTACTTTTCCAGTTCACCACAAATCGCACAATGAGTTTTTAGGAATATTTCCCAAAACCGTTATTTATGTGCCTGTAATACAAAGTCACTTACGATAACGGACGATGTTATGTCATCCAATACACCGGTTGCCTATAATGGAACTGCCTTTTCATCTCGTTAATAAAAGCTGGAAAGAGTGACCGCAATCTGAGCCAATAATAAAAGGGCGCACTAGTCCTGAAATCGTTTTCTAACGCTATTATCTCCCATTACTTGAGGAACAAATCATCCGAAATTGGAAGAAAACTATTGTTATTTGGAAGGATTTCCTGTTGCTGGCAGACCAAGATGATTACATCATTTGTCAATTTCAGATGTTCATCTGGAACACAGACACTTCAGCTCTTTCATGTTTACAAATAAAAGAGGGGTGTGAGAATGTTACGATTAAAACAATAGAAGAGAAGAAAGACTTGCAGCCTACTTGAGTTGAGTCTAATACACTACTAAAAAAAAACAAAAAAAACAAATGATATCACATCAAAAACCAAAATTGGTGAAAGGGACCGCCAAGCTCAGAATGGTTCGGCCCTTCAAAAGAGTGAGACAACACACCATAACATTCGCCAATTTAATCGCACTGAGTAATAATTTCGACGTTAAAACCTGAACATTGCTACCGAAAATAGCAATGCTCTAGTTATCATTTAACCTACGAACTATTAGTCGGTGTGGTTAACTTGGTGAGTTGATATCACTCCTTTGATGGACCGAACTATTCTGAACTAGATGGTCCCTCTTACCAGTTTTGGTTTTGATGTGACAAAACATTACGAAACGTTCAATGCAGAAGGTGTGTCAAATCTGAAAAAAAAAGTACCTTGTATCAAATACTTTTGCGGTCTGATTAAACAGCTTTAGGAACTCAGCTGCAAGTCTAAAACAAAAATTTTGATACTCTTTTCAAACCATATTTCCTTGTCTGCTGTAGGCTTCATCATGGTTTGGTAACGCTTGAACTTTTGTGGGTTTAAACAAGGAATCGGACAAGATGAGACTTCTCGAGATTAAAATGTGATGAGATGAGATTAGAGCGCTAGTTGTCGTAATTTAACCCTAAATGGGTTCGATACTGACCTAAGCCACCTCTGGCATTTTCGGAAAGAGAAGGGCCTTGTGATTCTTCGTGATCATGTCTATTGTGGCATGTAAAAGATCCTACGATTTTCTGATGGAATTATCTGGCAAAAATATGTCTCGCGCCTTGTGGCACTAAGGCTGCAGATGGAAGTGTCTCAAACCTACAAGTTTATTTTTGTATTTTTAAATTAAAAATATTGTAGTGGATGGATTTTGAAACATTTTCAAAAATATCTCTGGAATTGATTAAATAAATACACGGAAAGAAGAGAGAAAAAAAACACTTAATAGTAATGTAGCATTTTCTCATCACGAAAGAATGGCATTTTATAACAATTACTGCCAATAATACTAGAAATTGAAAGAAAAATTAAAAGATAAAAAGGAACCAGATATATCTATGTACATTCCATTAACAAAATTATAAAATACACGTTGATTGTGTTATGGTCGAGGAAACTTAATGCATACAAATATACCTTCTGTCTTACAATAAAAACACACTTGAAAAATTTAAACAGTCTTGGAGAGAAAAATGGGACTGGAAAAGAAAACTATGTAATTTTTCTTTAGATATACACCGGACTGTTATCTCACGAAAATATGTTAAACCCGCGAAAGAGGACACAATCTGCCTTTAATCTGTAGGGCCGTTTGTCACCCAGTGACTCTTTTTAAGTTCAATATGCACATGAAAGAATATGTTCGAATTCCGTCCCCACCAAAAGCCCCATATTGCGACGGGGCATGATCCGAACGGGCGTCCCAACATGGTTTACCGTTCGTCACTGACCCGTGATTTACAGCTGCTTATTTCATTCAGGGTCCTCAGGACCTCTCGTACAGCTTGTGTTGTGCCTGGGCCTATAAAACCAGCCCAGCTCCCTCTAGGTTAAGGAGCCCACGAATCGCTAATAAGACCATTAAGCCATTAAACCAGCGGCAAGCAAGTCATTAATAAACAAACCATTAATAAGCAAGCCATTAAACACACACCATCCAAATGTCTTAACCTGTGTTAAAGTAGGCCTGTAATCTTTTGTTCCAAGACAAGTCTGGTCTCGATAAGTCGAGGTGGGGCAAGACCAAAATGGAAAAGAATTTATCGGTGAGATCGATACTACTCGAGGCCATAGATGATGTTTAGATAAATACAGACGCATTCCGAGCATTTATTTTACATTGTTGCTACTTTTATTTTAAATGCTTTTTTTAAATGACTTGGGCTTCTGACTGTGTGATCTTGTGCTGGCCTATTTTTTCGTGTAACTTAAATGCTCCCCCCGCCATGCACCTCCCCCTTTTTTAGGCTGAATTTCAGTGACTTTTTTGGGTCCTTTTCAGACCTGTGTGCTCCACTACCTAACATTATTAATATTATTAAATTGGTAAATTCTCAATAAATCTTTTCCAAATGATAAATCTTTGACAAAATGCTTCATTGTATGCAGTGTACGCAGCGGTTCTTTTTTCTACAAGGAATTACTGAGAATTTTCAATTTTATCTGGATATTCTCTGGTCTCAACATTGTCAGTATCACCAATAAATTCCTTTCTATCTCGGTCTCATCCCGCCTCAGCTTATCGAGACTGAACTTGTTTTGGAATAAAAGAGGACAACGACGAGCCTTCTACTTGAACTTTGATCACCAGAAGAAGACAGAAATGACGCTCGTATAAAATGATTGTTCTCTGAAACCCACACTCGAAAATTTGATGGGCAAGGGGAGGAGAAACATTAAGTTTTATCACTCTCGAATGAATGTTACCGATCATAAAATCAAACTTAAATGCTTCAAAACACCTAAACGAAATTGCTGCCCTTTGCGACTTGAGTTTGTTTTTGAATTCATCCGAAAAATATGCCTAGTTTTCTTATTTCGCGCATTCTTCAGCAACGAAAAAAATACCAGAAAACGAAGCATTTTTTTTCAGACCAACCACCATATCGTGCGTATAGTTGGAATATTTCATTCCCCACGAAAGTGGGCCTCAAACAGAGGCAAAAGTCATATCAAGGTGAAATCAATAATAATCTTTGCTCCCTTGTCTACCCTCCCGCAGCAACGTAGTCTAGCTCATCAAATACCAATGCGACCGCAAAAGCAACTTTAAGGTTTCCTCCCATCCATAATCTGCTGTGTGGGCATAGCCTAAATATTAAATCCCAAACTTGCGGATTTTCTTTCTGCTGGTCTGCATAGGTCATCAGTGGAAAGGTCACTCACTCCACTTTGGAACAGAGTGAACATGGGATGTCGAATAGTATTTTCGTATTTTATTTCTAGGAAAAACAGATTTTCCGAAGATTGCCTTTTCTCTGGAAGTTGGAATCAATAACACTACGAACTAAACTTAAAGGTGAAACAAGCTTACATACAGGGTGAATCATAAATTAATGAAAAAAATAAAATATCGCATAGATCACTTTTACATCATCATACAGCTGACTTTTAAACAGGTTTTGATCATGGTATTCGTTTCTCTTAGGTGGCAGAACATCACACTAACAAGTCGGCTATGATTGTTCATTCTGTTTAGATTCCCTGGGGAATCATCACAAAGCAAGCAATGCGTTTTGGAATCTTGTGGCTGATTTTTTCTCGGAGGGGTGAGGGCCTTCCGACTATTGGCACATTGCCATTTGGTTGCAATGATGCGAAAAAGATCTGTATACTATTTTTTCATTAGTTTCTGAATCACGTTTATATGGTTGTAGTCTGTAGTCTGAAAAGTTACATTTTTTTTAGGTTTAAATAATTTCTGAACAATTATGAACATCAAAATTAGATTAATCTTCAATTTTGGAAAGTCGGGCATCTCGCGTCCATTTCGATAGTCGTATACCGTAAGGCCCATTGTGCGTCCAGGAAGGTTCTTTGTAAACTGCACGGATGATTTCCAAGTTGCCACGATCATTTTTTTTCCCAGCAGATGACATTATAACATTAGTAGTTTTAACTTCCATCTAAGTAATTAGTTAGTACACACCTATCCCCGTTGCTCTTTTTCTTAAAATAGTTAAGTAACCTCCGGATAATCTACATATATATTTCGCTTAGGAGCAGACCTAATGATGATGGTGAGGGATCATGACGTCCGGCCAGAAGCGTGCAGGCGAGCAGTCTTTACATTCCACCGCGGGGAGAATGGGGGGGGGGGGGGGCAGGTTGCAGCGGAGAGCGTGAGAAGGAGGCTGTTTTAACGGCGTATGTTACGCCGGGGTCAGCTAGTTTATTAGAATGGCTGCAAGAGTCAGGCCCGTAGGCAGTATCACCGCAGCCCCATTACGTGCGGAAGTCGAGGAATACGAAACACGACGAGCAGCGTGGTGAATATAAACGAACACCCTGTACAAATTACAATCAAAACCATTCCTAGTGTCTCATGCCTAGAAAGTCATCCTGTACAATACATCCAAAATCCGCCGAAATCCGACTCCGTGAATATAAAAAAAAATATTTGCATAAATTTTTGCATAAGTTTTTTTGCTTTAACTTCTTAACCGTTGATCAGATCGAAAAACGACAGTATACAAGTCTGAAAAACATTAAATTTTCGTATTACGTATATCGTACATGTACGCTGAATTTAATTTGTGCATTTTGTTATTGGAATTACTCCAAACAAGCGAAACAAGACCGAGTGAGGTAAGAGCCCATTTCCTCACATGGGTGAGGCTCTTTATCTCATTCGGCCTTGTTTTCAGTCACCTTTGTGCCCTTACACTGAGTTTCTACAGACCACGGGGGCTCGTCACTTGTGTTCTTCTAGTTTTTTTTTTGCTTTTCATCCAGCCGGCTTACTCGTATTTTGTGACAAGCCCCCGTGGCAGCAGCTGTATGGGGCATGGCGACACGTCACTTTTAAGTTAATTTTTTTTTTAGTGGGTTCACTGTCAAATTTCCGAGTACGAATTCCAACAATTAAAGTGAAGTCAACCAGTCGACATTATGAAACCATTGATGGATATCAAACTTCTGACTGTGCAGTTATGCACCATACCGGTACATCGTTCTGACAAGAAAGTTATCCATAATCTACCAATATCCGAGTCTATGGTCCCTGAAGTTTTATTATTCATTGGAAAAACGCTGTATGGGTAGGTTTTTTTTTTTAGATGACACATGATTCGATCTCGTCGTCTCTTGGTGTTGAGGCAACGGCTCTACTCTCTAGGCAGTGTTTTAATTTATTCGCTGTGTTCAGGTTTTCACAAAAACATCATAACGCGACCTTGCCTTCCGTAGCTGGATTTATAATTTTTTTTTTTTCGTGAGGCGTTTGCATTGGTGGTAAATAGGTAATAGTTCCGAAATTGTCCTTAAAAGGACATTTACTAATTTTCCCGTTTCCCACGCGTAAATAAATAGCTTTGCCTAATGCCTATACCGTCCTTAGGTTTGAGTAAATGTTGCATCTGACTGCCAGCCAAAACCCCGCACATACACGTGAAGAACACTACGAAATTAATTTTCAGCCGCAAACTTCACGGCTTGTTTGCAGGTAAAATAACTAAAATTTATGTGTCATATTGGGAGAAAAATCGTGGAATATTTAATGAGGTCGAAAACATTTAGGGCGGGTTTACGCAACGACTCGCCTTTGCATTCTCGCAGCTAGAATTTAATCTCAATGGAAAAGTTGTCGTTGCCATGGCAACAACTGTATCTGGATTAGCTAAATCCGACCTCGTTTGAGTAAATGCTTCAAGTCTTATAATCCGTGACAATAAGATAAAGAATTCCTTCTAAAGAAATTTTCCCAGTCGCTTCCGAACTCGCATTATTGAGTGTTTTCATTGAGAGTCGACATAGCTAAAACCGCCGCCATGTTGGAATTTCAGATGATTTCTAGCTTCTAGCTGCGAGAATGCAAAGGCGAGTCGTTGTATAACCATGCCTTTATACGTGCGAGGTAATGTTGCAAAACAAACAGAACAGTCAATATGAAGCAAGCACTTAAGGATGAGGTAAGTTCAGTTTATGGATTTATGTAGCATTTGAGCGGTTTCCATTTAGAGTCCAAAAAACGGTTTAGAATTCTTCACCGGTAACAAATAGCAGTGTTCAGTCCAATTCAGCAACAAAAAAAAAGATAAATAAACTATCAAATGCGTTGAAAAGTTGTTAATGGAAAGCTCGTTCTTGAGGGCAAAAACAATTATAAAAAGCCGTTTTGTTTAAATAACTGAAATCGTATTTTTATTGCACATGTGCGTGCATGTTGTATTTTTAACAAGCGTTCCTCTGCCCAACGAGGCGAAAAATCCGATCCAGCCCCCGTCCCAACCCCAACTAAAAAAAAAATGTAAGAGTAATATAAACTAGCAACGCTGTTACGTTGGTAGCAGAAATCAAAACACATGTATTCAGAAATGAAGATAGACACGTGAGTTGTTATTTTTATCGTTTCTATGACAACTGGCGATCACACTTGTTGCAGAAGCTGTCAACCCGTCATTTCGATCCATCCCGACGGTTGCGAGGTTCAGGCAACGGCCGCGTCTTTCACCCTGACACTGTTTTCCCCCATTGCAAAAATATCACGCAAATACACTGGTGAATCAGGTTGTGATGTTATGCATTGAGTGCTTTCCTTTCCAATAAAACAACTACTCACATAAACTCGTACCCATGACTCACTCCCTAAGTATCGACCCTTATCCATCAGCCTTGCTAAATAAATAAAATATAGCGTATACTTGTATATTTAAAAAAAAAAAGGATTTAACTCGTGGTATAGCTCATATACACGATTAAACTGCTGTGTCCGTCCGTCTGTGCACATGTTTAAAATGTGACCATTGAGATACGTGACTGGCTGGCTGGCTGTGCGCATGTTTCAATTGTCGTGTATCATTTATCTTGTCTATGTAAACTGTAAATTGCAATCTGTTTTTAAATGGGAAATTCATTTTTTTTCAAGAGAGGGACGTAACTGCGGGGCCCCCCTCCCCCTTATAGTTATAAATTAAAAGGAAAAAAGGACGGATAAGACTTTATCTACTAATATAACAGCAGGACTAGCCGAGTTTGCTCGCTTTTGTCGCCTTCCCTGTGTGGCGTTGTTACGCAGTGAAATTCGTATTTGATCACAAATTCTATTTATGTGACCACGTTAAGTCTTCTTGCGAAGCAGTTGGAAGACATGCTATCTACAATTTATGAATCGTCTACAAGAAACAATGACCGAAAATATGAAACGTGGCAGAAACGGGGTTAGCAGACAAAATTGCAGTCCTTGCATGAAACAGTGAAATGTTAAGGGGGAAAAAATAACATCTTTATAACTGAAGAAAGACTCATTTCCTGAAATAAAAAAACTTGTGAACAACTTTCCCCTATAGAGCAGTGACACGACGTAGTATTAATGTATATAACTCTAGGCTGGAGCCTTAATGGGTTAGCTGCAAGGGGCACTGCAGAGAGAAACAGAAGGGCGTCATACTAAAGCCGATGCTGTGAAGAGTGATTTCTTAGACCTAAAACGCGCGATTTTTGTTGTTGGAGGAAAACAACGTTATTTTAAGCCTAAGAAATCCGCTCTTCCGTTGTTTTTCTCTTCATTTTTATGTAGTGCACCTTGTAGTTATGCCCTCCAAAACCCATACTGGTGCCAATATGGCGGCAAATGTCACTACTCTATGCGTCAACTTCATCTGCACACTAGAATGAACTATAACAGTGGATTAATTAATACACGGGCAAAAAGAAAAACACCATGTTAAGTAGAACCATTAAATTTTAAATCGACAGTATATTTTTTCAAAGTTTTTTTTTTATGTATGTACATATTTGCCCTACTAAAACTCGGGAGTGACACAATTAACAATACGAAATTTGGACTGAGTGGGTGTGCTGCGAGTTTTTCCGTCAACGCAAGTATGTTCCCGAGATATGGACACTCAACGTTCCTAGGTAGATGTTCCCATCCCAGCACTCTCCAGAACGAAGTAAACGTAGCAATCGACGCGTTTACGCGTGCTACAGGAACACGCGCAGGATATAGACATTGGAAGTTTCCAATATCTCAGCTCTCGCAACAACGTAAGTACACGTAACAATTTTCGCGTTCAGCGCGTGTTGCTTGAACGCGGGCAGCGCATGGTAACGGCCTTTCAAAACAAGTCAGCCCTAATTTAATGATGAACATAACATAGGCCAATAACGAATCAAATGACCACGAACATGCCCAAAAATCGACGGACAGTATTCAATTCGACTAGAATCCATTCCAAAAGAGGCAGAATTTTTCGTCTAAATGACCTGCAAACTTTTCGAGAATCTGGATTTTTCGTGAATTAACCGTGAAATTTTTCGTAGCGTGATATTTTCGTGAATTAACATTTGAAATGATAAACAGCTGAATCAAAAATCACGTCTTAATGAAATTTCATAACAGTAAATAAGACAAAAGAATAATCACTCATGCTTGGAAAAGAATTGGTCTTATCATGCTTTCTCTCATGCTTTGGAAAAGAATTGCTATCTTTCATGCTTTCATGTCGCCAGTGTCAGACTGGAGAGGTAAGAGCGATTGTGCCATCTGGAGGGGGCCCCTCATAGGTTTTCCATAATGTGACCAAACGTATACCTCTCATAGTTGTCTACCCTCCAACCGCCGCTAGTTGGTCTGGGGAAGTGATTTTCCCATGTAAAGTCCAAGGTTAATTCTTTTAATCCTTGACTGTAATTTCTGGACTCCCGTGTTTTATAAAACATCTTCTAGACCTTAAGAATTACCATTTTTTGCTGATTTTTGTAGTTTTACGAAACTTTTTTCTTGGGTGGGAGGGGGGATTGGGGTAAGAAAAAGGGTTAACAACTAACGTGAAGGAATGCGAGATAGAAGGAAGGAGGCGCCTGAAGGAAAAAGTCTCCGGCCAGAATAAGGCACTGACTTTTCTTCTGGGGTGGGAATGGATGCCTAAGGTGCGCCACAAGTGTTGCAGCCAAAGAGCGCCTGTGCCATGGCGCCATGACACTATGACCAGTATGAGCCTGCACGTCGCACTGCAACGTGCAAATTATCAAAATAGCCGGACGAAAATAATTTTTTTTAACGTAAAGCAAATAATGTAAAGCAACTAAAGAAACAAAAACGTCCGGAAACAAAACCTGCGGGTAATTATAACGACAGTAATAAACTAAACCTAAAATTGTATAATATTTTACAGTGTTTTTTTTTTATTATTATTATTTATTTAGTCGTAGTGTATGGTATGAAATAAGATCTTCCTACCCTGCACTGTACACCCACAAATTAATCCATGTAAAACTCAGTTTTAAGTTTTGGCCAAACTTCTCTTATTTATACCACACGCCCATGGCTGTTTGCTGTGACGTGCATATCACGTGTCTGGGATAATCCAATCAGACGGCCAGACAGCCGTTGTTCTCGTTCGTCATTGGCTAACTCATGGTGACGTCACGGCAAACAGCCATTGCGCATGGTTTAGGCCTAGAGACATTAAAACATTACAAAACACACTTAAAAAAAACGTCAACAACAAAAACATAAGCAGAAAAAAAGCAACGGAAAGAGTTACTTGTCAACAAGCCGCCATCTTGCCAGTGACGTTATTAACATTGATTCAGTTTATGTTACCGAAAATGTTTGTATCCATTTTGCCACGGACGGAAAATTTTTCATGAGATTCATGTATACTGTTGCATTGTTTAAAGCATGCATAAGCCTTCAAGATTAACCGGAAATGTTCAGTTAGTTCATGATGGACTGTTTGTGTGTTGAAAACCTTAAATTATGATATGACCCAAGTTGTAAGTCCACTCCAAGAAAAAAAGTGGTGAGTTTTGAGATCTTCGGGGTGTTTTAAGGTCATCACTACTGCGATCTTCAAAAAGGAGTTAACGAACACCCCTGGTTACTTGAAACTTCATAAGTAACTTTTAACACCGTTTCCAAGAGTGAGGTGCTTCAAAATTCCTTTTTGGAGGG
>JAHWFP010251471.1:0-14733 GCA_023313725.1 Lithobius niger
CAGTTGCCAGACGTTCGCGAAGGCTGCAAGAGGAAGGCCTTCGATGAAGGAGAGAAGACAAGAGGAGGCAATCAACGAAGGTCCAGGGGGGGGGCGTCCAACGAGGGTAAGGATATTGAATGAAGGACAGGAACAAGGCCTAGAAACGTGAAACGAAGGCCAGGAGACGATACGCTAAGGTTGGACAGGTGGCCGGGCCTTCGTGAAGGCCAAGGTGCGAACGACGAAGGCTCAGGTTAGAGGTGTTCAAAAGTGTGACTACGGTAGGTACAGTGAGAGCCATTTCTGAAGTAGGGTTGGAACGAAGGCAGAGTCTGCAACGAAGCATCATTAGTGGCGAGACCTTCGACGAAGGTAAAAAAGAGCAATTGATGAAGGTCAGACGGGGTGGTAGTTCAGGTTTAGAAAGCTCCACTGGATGGTACTGTGTGGGTTGGAGACGAAGCAGACGAAGGCTGCGACGAAGGTAGCATTGGCGCAAGAAAGGACGATGCAGTTGATTGTTGAGGAGCCGCCAAAGTTGCAGATAGGTTAAGGATCCCAGGTTGAGCTTTTGGTGAAGGGTTAACAAGCAGGAGGCCTTCAATGAAGGGTCTTCGGGCTGGGCGTTCGTCTTTCAACGGGCGAAGGTACAGAGTCGGCCATCTTGAGGCATCTTCATGAAGGACACGAAGGACGAAGGTCGGGTAAAAGCGATGTAAGTGGACGGAGTGCTGGAGGAGAAGAAGATGACCGGCTATGGCTGTAACACCATTTATAGAGTGCCTTGCACTTGCTGGACCCGCGCATGTGCAGGTGGGTGTCTGAACTGGGCGTATCCAGAAAGGTTTGATTCCTCCAGGGTAAGCAGCACTCAGGAACTGAATGCAACAAATTTATAGGTAGTGAATATTTTCCTCGCTGGCAAGTAGAAACACTGTTCCACCCCCAGAATCACCAGGGACTCTTTCGATTTTTTAATCTGGTGCCAAAATGGACTTATTCTGCAAGTGGAACCCTAGCCGAATTAATGCATTTTTCACCCCCATTTTTGGATCTCTTTTTCCTGTAGTATACAAGCAAATCAACCACTTCTCCTTTATCCTTTACCAACTCATCATCGTGTTTCAAATTCTAAATCTTTCACTGAATAGCCCTCACCGTAAACTGGTAAGACATAAGGAAAACAAAAGTTGGGTTATATTTTTAACCTTTATTGTTCTTAACATTCGACGAGATAAATGTATATTTACTAACATTAAGTGTAGTTTATCTTCACACATAGTTTGGCATATTTCAGTGCTCTGACTAATAGTAAGAAAAATGAAATTCAGTTGAAATCGAGAGCCCCTGACAAAAATTCGCTTATGTGCAAGGGTGAGGTGGAAACTTCTTTGAATTGGCTATCATTAAGAAATTTATTTCTAAACTAACAGTCGTTCCCGGCTAATCCCACCGACTATAAGATCAAAGGTTAAATGAAAAACCTGACCATTGCCACAACCCGTAGGAATGGTCAAATTTTTCATTTAACGTCTGAAGTGATAGTCGGTGGGATTAGTTTGGCAACCAATGTGGCAACTTGGTGGAAGCCATTTTTGTTCTGATATCACTACTTTGACTGGCTGAAACTTGGCAGGTTTTTTCACCCTTGTGGGCTTTGTTTCAAATATACCTTATGACAAACTTACCGTAATCTATTGGCAAATCATGCAAAGATGAGTGGTCTTCTTTATAAACCACGTGGTTCTTCTCGCTTTCTTTATCGAGAGGCTCAATTCGTAAGCCATTCCCCAACAATCCTTCCTTTAAAATAATACAACAGGAAAGTGGATTAGTTAGGGAGCAAATATTAAGGCGATTCCGAACCTTTTTGTTGCATATCTGTGATGCTACATGGCAATATACCACAAGGAGCCATTGCTTTTCATATCTATTTATCCTAATACTAAACTCCAAACAGTGGTTTAAATTCTGTGGCACACTTTTTTTCTCCAGCAGATGCTGTGACGTGCTTGCTTGGAGATACCATATAAGTGTACAGTAAATATTCCCGGATCGCAACCAATGTCGGGACGGAAATCCAGATGTGCTTGGAGTTCAATTCCCCGCTCAGCCAGCCTGACATTTAAGTCCAAAAGGCAACGGAAATAGGTACGCATCTGTATATATTGTTAGTCGTAATGTCAAGCAGATAAAGTGCACACTCTAGAATTATAGGCTGTTTTAGTGCTTTCCCTTCTTACATTTTACCAAGGTAAATAAAAAAGTTAGAGATTTTGCCCTCGTTTAAGGGAGAATTTAGGGAAAATTTGACCTTTCCCTTGTTGCGTGTGAACTTGTATACTTGAGTTGATGTAAACGGGATAACATTAATTTTAAAAAAAGTGAGAAAAATGAATGATGGCATATACAACCCAGTTAACAAACTGATGTTGATATTGCATTTTCAAGAATTTCTTGTACGAGTGTAACTGCCGCGCGGAAACGGTCGGGGCTCAAAAACTGTGCGTGCGAAATTCACGAAACTTGGTGGGAGGGTAAGCCCTCCTCCGAACTCCATTATCGATGGTGTCACTTAAATTTTGAACTTATAGTTAATTTTCGCGCTCTGAATAAATAGGTTACACACGCACAGAAGGGTGGACATTTATTTCACATTTCTTTCTTTTATAGTTTGTCCTGGTATGGAACTTAGGGTTTGAAAAGAGAGTGAAGTCTCTGCAAATTTTGAGTAATATAATGGCGTCTAACAGTGCTCTTGTGCAAAACTATTGGGGTTTGAAGATATCATAAAATCGACGACAGCCGGGAAATACGTAGGCTAGTCCTACTTGACTCACCTCCTGAGGGCCAAAGCTGCGTGAGTACCACAACTAACGTAAAAATAATCTCGGTGGCTCTTTTTAGTTTTATTTATTTTTTTTGTAAATACTGAAAAAAGAAACTTACCACATGTAAACCATCATCATCGTTGACATACAAAGAACCCTCTCCACCCTTAACCCTGTAGTATTCTCCTTCATCTGGTTTCCGATTTATCTATAAGAGACACACAAACATATGCTCATAAGTTTAAGAAATTTAATCAAGTGCATTTCTAACGGAGAGTTAAGTCCTTGGCCAAACGAAGGAAATGGAATTAAAAGAGCTGCCCTTGGTAGAATACAAACGAGAACGGCCTTGACTTGGACTGGACCCAAGACTCCCCGCCAGTGCCGGATCTAGACAAGGGGGCGCCAAGGGGGCAGCTGCACCCCAACCCACCACTGGATCACCCATTGCTCCCCGCGTACTTGGCCGGACGCTCTACCAACGTGTAGATGATCCCGGCTACATTCCGCTTAGAAGCAATTCAACGTTTCAAGGGTGACTCTTTGTTTCGCGAAGTCTATACCTATAGGATGTATGTTCATTTATTGCCTGCCCAAAACGTCTAAAACAAGAAGATTTTAAGTGAGGTAATTTAATTAAATGTAGGCTGTATTTCATGGTGAAAAAAACCTCATGACGCTTCAAAAGAAACAGTTTGATTAACAGAAACCGAAGGGAACTGTGTTCTGGTTAATAAGTGTAGGTTTCAAGACACACGCTAGTGTGTTGCCCGCCAAGATAAAACGATAACATCCAGATAAAATATATATGAGCATGACGACCACTAGACACGTTGTGTCTTTACAGCAAAGGCAGTTAGGCTGTTTTCAGCAATCTGTGGATAAATAACATGGGACAGAAAAGGTTGAAACTTGTTAGATCGGGAGACTTTGGTCACCTGTCACAGCTTAACGTTTTCTTGTTGAAAAAACGACGTGAATAACGTCGATATTTGCCTCATCAAGACACACGCTAGTGTGTATCCCGCTAAGATGATAAACGATAACGCCTATCCAGATAAAACATATATAAGCATGGCTACCACTAGACACGTTGTGTCTTTACAGCAAAGGTAGTTTGGCTGTTTTCAGCCATCTGAGGATAAATAACAATGCGACAAAAAAGGCTGATATCACGACTTCACACGGCCGAAAACCTTGGCGGGAATCCTTAACAAGTTTTGTTTTGGGGTAGATCAAGACACACGCTAGTGTGTCGCCTGCCAAGATAAAACGTAACATCCAGATAAAATATATATATGAGCATGACGATCACTAGGCACGTTGTGTTTTACAGCTAATGCAGTTTGGCTGTTTTCAGGCATCTGAGGATAAATAACATTGCGACAGAAAAGGCTGAAACTGTTTAATGGGTAGACTTTGGTCGCCTGATAACAAAAAAGACACTGTTAGTAACACAGCTTAACGTTTTCTTGTTAAAAAAAAAGACTTGAATAACGATGATTTTTGCCTAATTACTTAATACTTACTACGTACTACGTACTACGTACTACTAACGCCTTCGCCTTTTTTTGTATCACGAAAATAAATTCTTCCATATTCTTCCATGCGGTGAATAAAGCTGGTTCTTAGTTCATTTTGCCGGTATTGCTCTGTAGATGTGCCTTTTTCATATGGACCTTTCTAATTGGTAAAGTGGTTCAAGGGTTAGGGAGCTCCAAACCTTTAAATTGATTGTTTCTCATTGTTTTAAACATTGTTATTATGCAGCAATGCCAAACCGATCATTAAATAAATCCGTGCGGTTACAAGGAGATACTTCAGTACTAATAAGAAATCCTAATTATTTGAAAAAAGGATTAGTGAAGACCAAAAAATGGATTTCATCAAAAAAAAGAAAGAAAGAAAGAAATGGACCAGAAAACTAGATTGGTGTTTTCATCATGGATTTCATAATGAAATGAAATTTGTACCAAACATTTCTGAAATCTACCCCAAAACAAAACTTTAAACTTTAACGTTTGAATAATATATATAATAATAATAATAATAACGTTTACCACAGAGTGGAAGGGCGGCAGAAGGGGTGTGAGACCACTTACTCTGCTCCTGCGATAGAAAAAAAAAAGAAAAAAAGAAAGGAGTAAAGAAAAAGAGTTACAGGGAAGAAGGTAGAGGGCGTTTCAGAAATTTGTGTAAGGGTTCCTTGCGTAGTTTTGAGTGGAAACCATAAAGAGTTGGTGCACCAACAGTGTCACTGCTCAGAGCATTCCAAATGGGAATAATGCGAACGGAGAAAAAATTTCTGCGGCAATTCCTGTGGGAGATAGGAAACACTAGTTTCCAGTCGTGGCCACGTGTATTAATAGCCTGAGGAGCTAGATCAAAAAATGGTAGATCAACCCTGAAAGGCCCACGGAGAATCCTGTAGACGAGGATGAGGTCAAAGCTCATTCTACGAAGTTCAAGGAGTTCAAGGCCGGATTTTCCCAACCGTTCTGCATAACTAAGCTCTCTGAATCCCGGCAAGTTCTTCGTAAACCGACGTTGTACTCGTTCGACGCGGTCGATGTCCCCTATAAGGTACGGCGACCAAACCGGGGTAGCGTACTCAAGGATGGGCCGTACGTAGACCCTGAACGCCCAAACCTTAGTCGGGACATCCCCAGAGGTAAAACAACGGTTCACAATGGCAGACTTGGAATATGCCAAAGTACAGATTTTCCTACAATGCAGTGAAGATTTCAAATCACTGGAAAACCAGATTCCAAGGTCACAAACATCAGGGTATGCTGGGAGTGGTTTCTGATCCAGAAGGTACAAACAACAGGGATTAAGGTTTCCCACATGGAAGGAGCAACACTTCTATACCGAAAGAGGGAGTTCCCATGTTTTAGACCACTCCTCAACATGTCGGATCTTCTCCTCAAGGACAGGAGAGCAAAACGTGGAAATGTTTTCAGTACCCACCTTTAAATCGTCGGCAAACTTAAACCCATAACAATCATTGCCGGTGAACTGTAGGTCATTAATGTATAGCAAGAAGAGAAGAGGGCCCAAGACGGACCCCTGGGGGACCCCACATGGAACCTGAATCCCGGTCGAAGAGTGATTGTCTACAATCACCCTCTGGGTACGATTAGTCAAAAAAGCAGCGATCCAAGATTTTAGGGAACTAGTAATACCACAGCCATCCAGCTTAAGAAGTAATTTTCGGTGGACGACCGATTCGAAAGCTTTTTTGAAGTCAAAATAAATGGTATCGATGGGATTCCCACGTCGAGGGCACTGGTCCAGCGATCCAACACCATAAGCAACTGGTGGGTGGTCGACCTAGATGGGAGGAAGCCAAACTGATCCTGTGTAATAACATCGTGAGTTTCAAGAAAGACAATCATTGTGTCCCTTACGATAGATTCCATAACCTTGCAAGCCACACAGGTTAAAGCAATGGGCCTGTAGTTAGTAGGATCAGATGAGGAACCCTTCTTAAAAATAGGTACCACAGTCGCGGATCGCCAAGCTGCAGGAAGGCTACTTTGAGCGTATGAGATCGAGAAAAGTTTTGAAAGGGGGTAACTAATTTCGCCCAGCAATTCACGAAAAAGGAATGCAGAGAAGCCGTCAGGTCCGCATGCCTTACTAGGTTTAAGTTTTTTTAGGGTAAGGTATACGAGTTGTGGAGTAAATGAAACATGCGGACAAGAGTTGGAAGGATCCAGTAGCTGTCGCACCGGAGTTTGTTGGTTTCCATCATCAGATATGGTATTGGATGCAAAAGTGTCACAAAAAAGCTGCGCTTTTTCAAGACTGTCTGAGATAAGATTATTTTCCAATTTGAGGGGAGGTATCCTGCGGGATTTGGAGTTAAGTTTGCGATAAAGTTTAAAAAGGGAAGCTTGATTTCCCTCCCGTATAGTGTCAACCTCCCGGGATTTATGCCAAGCCTCCTGGGTGTCAGAATACAGTTTACGTGCATTGTTGTACGCAATAATAGTATCAGGACTCCGATGAGACTTTAGCTTGTGCCAGCATTTTAGCTTCAATCTGCCAATCTTAGAAATGTGACTCGGCTGTGAACCCTTACTGGGGTAGTGAGGCCTAGGAGGGTCCCGGCACAAGAGCCCGGTTAGTCGGTGGGATTAGCTTGGCAAAAGAGCTTGACATTTGATATCACGACTTCACACGGCCGAAAAGTTTGGTGGGAATCCTTAACAAGTTTTGTTTTGGGGTATATTTCAGATATTTTTGGTCCAAATTACTGAAATCCAAGATGAAAACACTAATCTAGTTTTCTGGTCCATTTTTTTTTTCTTTCTTTTTTTTTGTTGATGAAATCCATTTTTTTCCTCATTCCAATTAATGGAAACATCAATCTAGTTTTCATGTTCATTTAATTATTTTTTGGGGGGAGGGGAGGGGAGCTATCGTTAGATTTTGAGGACAGTAGTCATCTTTTTTTTTAATAATTAGGCTTGCTTATTAGTACTGAAGTATCTCCTTGCAAACGCACGGATTTATTTAATGTTCAGTTTGGCATTGTTGCATAATAACAATGTTTAAAACAATGAGAAACAATCAATTTGAAGGTTTGGAGCTTTAGCCCCTTATAGTCCATGCTGTTAGTGCAAAAGCATTTCAGTTCCGGCAACAAGCTCCATATTGCACATGGAAGCTGCTCACATGTTGTAGTTTTCAAATCCGCCGGGAGATACTCCCGGAAGTGACGACGTATAGCCGTGATGACGTCATCAAAATGGCCACCACGCAATGTACTAAATCTCTATTGTCTCCGGAACTAATTGATCTATCCTACCGTGCGACCGATTGTTGGAAAGATAATTTAATTTGCTAAAAGAAATGCCTGAACAATATATGCAATAAATCTGTTAGGTTTGGTTTAATCTGTAGAAAAACATAATACGACTGCTGTGCGATGTACTAATTCTCATTTATATCCGGAACTAATTAATCAAGCTTTTCTTGCGAACTATCGTTGGAAAGGTAATTAAATTTTCTAAAAGAAACGCCCGAACAATGTACGCCGTAAATCTATTAGTTTCTGCCTAATTTAAAGGAAAGGACATTATGACGTCCCCAAAATGGCGACCAAGCAATATACTAAATTTCGTGATCTCCGGAAATAATTGATCAATCTTATTTTGCGACCTATCATCGGAAAAATAATTTAATCTTCTAAAAGAAATCCCTGAACAATGTATCCCGTAAATATGTTAGTTATTGTTTAATGTGAAGGACACTAACTCAGCTCCGGGAGATAACCGTGCTGGATGGGAAGTGGTGCGCCCACGCAAACCCTCGAAGCGTAGGAAGTGTCGCGGGCTCAGTCGTCCCTGGCTGGTTCTCCGCCTCTCTCCAAACAGCAGGCAGTGGACCACCATAACAGGTTTTCTGTGCTGACTTCAGATGCTGCTCAAGTTTGTCCGCTCCCTGAAACCCACGTGTCTTCTAGTCCTGCAAGTGTCGCTCACTGCGCTACCGACATCGTTGGCCCCACACCCACTGGCAATGATCAAATGTGTGTCGATACTGATGTCTCCGGCCATAACCCTAGTGGTGTTGACGGTGCTTCTGTTGTTGCGGTTAGTGACTGTGCATCGGTTCAAGGGGTTGGTTTATCTTCTACTCCCGAGATGGATTCCATGTGTTGTGCTAGTTCCCCCTTTGATTTGGCAGAGCTGGGAAGTACTACGGATTGGGCCAGTAGTAGTGAGGAGCTGCAAATGCCAGATTTAGCCAACACCAGCTTAAGTGATAGTGTTTGTAGTTCCAACACGCTTGGGGGAGAAGATGTAGTGGAGCTGCGGGAAGTCCAGGTGACCCCTTAGCTCTGACCGGTTTCCCTGTTGTTGCTTTTTTACGGCCTGTGTTTCCCTGAACTACCCTGGCATTCCCCTTTTTCCTCTACCCAAATCATAATTCTCGATCTGTTCCTGGAATGTTAGAGGAGCGGCTAACAAAGTAGAGGATATAGAAAATTTGTGTATTAAGTTTGATATTTTGGGGATTGTGGAGACCAGACTCCCTGCAGGGCTCATGCTTGTCCTTCAGGGGTAAAGTGGCATTGCGAGCCCGGGGCCCTCTGGGGTTCGCATGTTCATTAAGAACGGGATAGTCTTTTGCGCCGCCCCTCCTTATGACCTGTGCTGTAATAGATTCATGTGTCTTCAGAATTTGGTGGGAGAACAAGTGGGTTACCATTGGTTTCGTGCATGCTGTTGGGCGTTTTTCTGAGCATGAGTGGGTGGGGTGGGTTGACTCTCTCCCTAGACCACTTGTGCTGGGGGGCGATTTCAACACTCATCACTGGCTCTGGGGCAGTGCTAGCTGCAGCACCAAAGGGCGCCTGATTGCTAATTCACTGAACTGCCTTGACCTGGATGTGATCCAGTCAGGGGTCGCCACTTTCTTGAGGCGCCATAGCGGGACGTTCGAGGAACTGATCATGGACTTGTTCCTTTGCTCTGCTGGTCTTGCTCCTATGTTTTCTTTTAAGGTCTCCTCGGATCTCCAGGGCAGTGACCACTTTCCGGTGGCCCTGTCCAGTGACAATATACGAACCTTTGCGTCGGCTTCTCGGCGGCACTTCAGCGGTCCGGTCGTTGCATCTGGGGACTTTGCTCCTTGGATTCGGAAGTGGGTTAAGAGAAAGTCAGCCCTCAGAAGGCCTGGAACTATCAGGCCTGGTAGTTCTAGGAAATTCCCAGTGTGGTGGACACCGGCTTGTCGGGTTGCCATCAGGGATAGACGGAAAGCCTGGCAACGGTTCCAGCGTGCTAGAGATGATATCAGGTGGTTCAAATATGTTGGGGTCGCCCAGGAGACGAGATTTATTCTCCACAGGGAGAAAGCCTAGTATGGCTACAGGCTTTGTGATCGGGTCTCACAGGTATGCCACTGGCACAAGTTTGGTCTCTTGTCCGATCGCAGGATGCACACCCTACGGTTTCGTGGGTGTTTGGTGACAAGGGGGAGGTCCTTCACGGTCTGGAAATGGCTGCGGCATTCAAGACAACTTTTCTGCGGTTTTGGGGTCCCCAAGCGGTTTTGGGGTCCCCAAGCGGGCCCCCTCCACCTCATCCTCTCCCTTCTGCTGTCTGTGGGTTTTCTGAGCATCTCGATCTCCCGCTTACTCTGCATGAATTTACTGCAGCGCTTAACTCTTGCAAGGCTGGAGGCGCTTCTGGGATTGACAGGGTCTCGTTTGCCGAGCTACAGGGTCTTGATGGCTGCGGACGATCTGAACTGCTCAGGTTTCTCCAGAGTAGGTTTGATGGTGCGCCAATCCCGCAAACTTGGCTTTTCTCTGTCCTCATCCCTGTATTGGGGAGAGGCAAGGTCCCTTCCAGCGTAAAGAGCTATAGGCCTATTGCACTTCTCTTCTGCCCTTAGAAGGTTTATGAAAGAATTCTCATAAACAGGCTTGTGTAGCAGGAGGAGAGGTTGGGGAAACTTTTCGGCGCACAGTTCGGATTCCGGAAACATCGTGGGGCTCAGGATGCTATCCTGTATCTTGAGTCGGGCATTTGTGAGGCTTGGCTTAACGAATGATTCGCTGTGGCTGTCTTCTTGGACATCAGGGCTGCTTATGACATGGTGGACATATTGTGGCTGGGGCATGCCTTCGATGACCTGGGAGTCAGCTTGAAGATGAAGAAAGCTATTCTAGCCCTCCTGGGACTCGGTGCTTTGCGACCAGGGTTCACGGTTCCTGGTCCAGCGTTTTGTCAACCGACAGAGGTCTCCCGCAGGGCAGTTGCCTTAGCCCCGCCCTGTTTGCTGTGGTAATCAATGCTGTGCTTGTGGAGCTTAGCTCCTCCGTCAACGTGGTTCCTATGCCGATGATGTGGCTCTGTGGCTGGCTGGTAAGGACTTGTTGGTTCTCCTGGCCTCTCTGGAGTGTGCCATTGAAAGCTGCTCTCGACTTTTGGCTATTAGGGGGCTCTCTCTGTCTGCGGCTAAGACTGAGTCGATGATCTTTCGCCACGGACAGGCCATTGAAGGTTCTATCGTTGTGGATGGCTTGGTTGTCACGTCCAAGCCCAGGGTGAGGTACCTCGGGTTTTGGCTTGACCCACAACTGGAGTGGACTCATGATGCCGCTGCGGTCAGGGAGAACATCTTGAGGCGGACCAATGTGTTACGTGCGATTGCAAACAATAAGACCACAGCTCAACGTGCTATTGTCACCACCTTTTACAGGGTGTATGTGCGGGCCTACGCAGATTTTCATGCTCCCATTCTTGCCGGTTCCAACCAGGCTATTAGGAGTGTGCAAGTCGCCTTGAATGACTGCCTGCGGACTGTCTCAGGTTGTTTGCTATCTACCCCAGTACATGCGCTCCTGATGGAAACAGGCGAGGTCCCATTGAACCTTCGGGCCAGGGAACTCCTCGTCAGGTTATGCTATCGGGCCATTAGGAGAGGCAGGGTTTGTATCATCGAGGAGTATGCCTCTCTTCCGCGCCGTGCTCGTGAGCTTCTTGGTGCACCAGGTTTGGGTGCGTCCCTCCTTCTTGACGCCGGACTTGCTGGCTTCCCAAGGCCAGCCCTCGTCCACTAACCGTGGCCGTGGGTCTGGTGCGGGGTCGCGAGTTCAGCCATCCTAGTTGCTGGCGAGGCGCCCGGTGCCCATGCCACTTGTACCCAAGTTTTCTGTGACGCCTCTTTCTTTCTTGAGGCTGCGGACGGGGGTATAGGCATTTGTATTCCTAGCCTCCATTTGGAATACAGTTTTTTTCCTGAGGGCTCTTCTCTCTGCCTTTGTCGGAGAACTCACTCCTATTTCTTCGGCATTGGATATTGGCATTGGCGTCTCCCCAGGTTCTGCATCCTGACTGATTCTCTTGCTGGAATCGGTTTTTTGAAACAAGGTTTCAGTACTATGTTAGTGGCGCATCCAATATTGTACGAGGGATTGGGTGGAAAATCTACACTGCCAGTATGTCTGGGCTCTCGATTGTTGTTGCCTGGGTCTCGGGGCACTCCGGGATCTTCGGCAATGAGGTGGCAGACAGCCTTGCCAAGTGTGGGTGTGAAGGGAGGCGTAATGTTGTGACATTTCCTGTGAGCCCGGGGGATATGTGCCCTGTCGTCTCCAGAGTCTTTGCCGCTTTGTGGGCTGACAGGTGGGCTGGCGGGCCCACTGGCCATGCCCTGTTCGATATTCATCTCTGTGGCTACGCCTAAAGCCTTGGGCTACCTATTGCGCCAGGACTCGGGCCTGATCTCTAGGATGCGGACTGGTCACTTCCAGCTCCGTGCGCATTTGTTTCATCTCGGGTGGGCGGGTTCCCCAACCTGTTCGTGTGGCAGGAGCCCCGAGACAGTCAGTCATTTTCTTCTTGACTGCCGTCTGTGGGCTGGTCGACGTCATTTTCCTCTTTGTGGTGCAGAGAATCGTTTGCACCAGGTCTTAGGTGTTCACCCGCATGCCACATCTCGTCATTATTCTTTGTATAGGGTCCTTAAGTTCTGTAAGGCCTCCGGTCGTTTCACCCAGGCTGGGGGCCCTTCCTAATCGCCGCTCCTCTACCCAACTACTCGCCACCTCCATAGAATTTGTGCAGGTGGGACCGACTTTCTGGCTTTGACACGGACTTTTGGGCCTGATGGGTCGCCTGGTCTTCTTGGTAGCATGTGCGTTGGGGTGTAACAGGCAGTGTGACTTTGTGTGCGTGTCAGGCGGTGTAGCTCTGGAACTCCAGGTGACTTTCTCCGTATTGAGGCCAGTGAGGTTGCGTTAGTGGTGGTGTATGATTAGCTTAAGTTAGGTTTAGGTTTAGACTCTAATTAAAGAAACAAGAAACATAATGTGCATCTAATTATTGTTGCTGTATATGTGGTTCTTTTGAAAACGGTAAATTATTAACGCTATATCGTCGTACTGTACACAACCCGTCACTTGAGCAGTGGCCTTCACAGGCACACGGAAATGCACAGGAAAGTCATTGTTTAATATGACATCTCGTATCTCTCTTATTGCACGTCTATAGAGGCTACATTACCCCAGCAGTTGTCATCCATCCCAGAATATCAATTCAGCCGATTCTTGTTGCCTCCCCTTAAATGACTGTCTGAACTGTCATGTCATCACCCTAATTCTGATAACCTCATCCTGCTGAATATGAAGGCCTGCGATGCATGCATACCTATTTTGTTTTCATGCAATGACTTCAGAATGCTGTCTGCCCTTCCTGGTGTTGCAACACAGGCTTGACCAAAGTTTTCATTCTAGCTACTACCTGCTAATTCACACCCAATCGTTGAAATTACAGCCATTTCTATGCGCAGTTTTGTGATGGTTGATCGGCCTTAAACTGGTGTCTGTGATGGATTAATCTCCTTAAGAATACTTATTATAATGTTCATGGCACGGCGAACCATGGATGAGGAATTCACATTATATCCTAGTAGTGGGAGAAGAATTGATGTGAATTTACATTTGAAAACTTCATGGATGTTTTGACAGGAATAGAAGGCTACCCAGGATAACCCTTTACCTTAGGGGTCAGCCTTGCTTCTGGTGGATTCTGACTAGGCCATCATTTCCACGAGTGCATCAATGATTTTTTTCTTCGCTGGAGTAATTTTACCATTGGTAACGGTGCATCACATGAACATTTAGTCGTGTGTGAGGAAGACTTGTAGAGGACTCGGGCAAGCCTATTTTGCTTTATCCTTCGATTGTCCTAGGCTGAGACTGGTTGTCACAGACATACCTTCTGGTGAGTGAAAGATGAGACATACCTGTTCCATGGAATGAGTTCGCTGATGTACTGAAGGCTGTGTTATGATGTATATTATCAACTGCAGCACAAGTGAACACATTAAAGATCACAAACCGCAAAATAAAACCAACTTTAATTACACATATAAAGTGGTAATAACTATGTGTATATTATGTTTTCCTTCAAATTAAACAAGAGAGACTTATAGAATACGTTGCAGTTCTTTGGGCAAATAAAATTATATTTCCAACAATTGGTTGCAGGATAATATTGATATATGCATTCCGGAGATACCACAGATTAGTAAATCTCATGGCTGTTATTTTTATGAAGCTGTAATATGTTATTCAATGTATTAAACAAAAACTAATATATATACGGCAAACAATGCTCTGGCAATTCTTTTAACAAATTGAATTATCTTTCCAACAATAGGTTACACTATAAGATTGATCTATTAGTTCCCGAGATACACGAGATTTAGTATATCGTATGGTGGCCATTTTTAGGACGTCATGTTTGTCGTGTTTTCCTTCAAATTAAGCATAAACTAATAGATTTACGGCAGACATTGTTCCGGTATTTCTTTTATCAAATTAAATTATCATTCCAACGATATTTCTCACGAAAAGTTTGATTGATTAGTTCGGGAGATAATTTAGAATTAGCCTGTAACACAGGAGTAATATTATGTTTTTCTTGAAATTGAACCTAAACTAATAGATTTATGGCATATATTGTTCAGGCATTTCTTTTAGGAAATTAAATTATTTTTCCAACAATAGGTCGTACGTTAGGATTGATCGATTAGTTCCAGAGAAAATAGACGTTTAGTACGTCGCATGGTGGCCATTTTGATGACGTCATCACGGATTACTTCGTCACTTCCGGGAGTGTCTCTCGGTGGATTTGGAAACTACAATGTGTGTACAGCTTCCATGTGCAATACGTAGCATGTTGCCGGAATTGAAATGTTTTGGCACTTTTTGTCGCTAACGGCATGTACTATGAACCACTTGACCAATTAGAAATGCCCATATGAAGAGGGCACATCTACGGAGCAATACCTGCAAAATGAGCTAAGAACCAGCTTTATTCACCGCATGAAAGAATTTATTTTCGTGATACAAAAAAAGGCGTTAGTAGTACGTAGTAAGTAGTAAGTAATT
>JAHWFP010251476.1:4868-35211 GCA_023313725.1 Lithobius niger
GGGGGGGGGGAGGCTGTAAAAGTAGAACTTTCGGTTCGCCCCCCTGGCTAAAATTGCTGCCCCACTGCTGCCTCCCCAGTAAAGTGATAATAGCGTCGTCCTAGCCAGGTCCATTTTTTTTTTTTTAGGTTTTCGTTACATTTTGAGGATAGCAGTCACCTTTTTTCATATGATTAATTTTTCTTATTAGTGCTGCAGACGCACGGATTTATTTAATGTTCAGTTTGGCATTGTTGCATAATAACCATGTTTAAAAGAATGTAAAACAATGAATTTGGTCGCTTAGAGGTCCCTAACCCCTGAACCACTTGACCAATTAGAAGAGGCTTTATGAAAAGGGCACATCTCCAGCAATACCTGTAAAATGAGCTGTAAGAACTAGCTTTATTGACCGCATGGAAGAATTTATTTTCGTGATACAAAAAAAGCGTTACCAGTAGCCAGTAGTAGTTAGTAGTTAAACAAACATCAACGTTATTCACGTAGTTTTTTCAACAAGAAAATGTTAAGCTGTCACTAACAGTGACTTTTATGTTGTCAGGCGACCTAAGTCTCCCAATTAAATAAGTTTCACTCTTCTCTGTCGCATAATTATTTATCCTCAGATGGCTGAAAACAGCACAACTACCTTAGCTGTAAAGCCACACCGTGTCTAGTGGTCGCCATGCTCATATATATTTTATCTGGATAGTATAGGTGTCATCATTGAACAAAGCACCAGAAAAAGCACTACTTTAAACAACAACTAAAACACCGCTCACAGCCAACTGGACCCGGGTACGTCTAGTGACATGGAATTACAAGAGTGAACAGAATACTCATGACTGAAATAACTTGATTAGTAGATGTTAGGTTACAATTCATACAACCTGAGGAAAACAGAAGACAAACTGTGCCCCGGGTACAAATTTTACGGGTGCCAATATCCTGTGTTAGTAATATCTAGGTAAAAGCAACAATTTTGTCCCAAATCTAAATTTCATCTACAGCCAAATGAAGAACACCTTCCCGTTTTGGGTCTATCGTGCTTAGAAATCATTCAGTAACGTAATTTCCATTAGACTGCACAGAGGAAGACTGAAATGCACTGCTTTGTTAGATTATGGTCGTAGTGTCAAACATGACTCGTTCAATTTACGTAGTTTCCATTTGACTACACTGAGGAAGACTGAAATACATTCCTTAGTTATCTTTCAATTTACGTAGTTTCTGCTTGACTACACAGAGAAAGACTGAAATACATTCCCTTAGCTTTCAATTTCCGTATGCATTCCTTGGTCAGCTTAGCCTTAATGTCAAGCGTGACTGGTTCAACTTACATAGTTTCCTTTTGACTACACAGAGTAGCTTATGGTCTCACTGTGTCAAACACCCTTGTTCGTTTCCACTTGACACACAGAAGACGACTGAAATACATTCCTTTGTTAACTTAATATGGTGTCAGTGTCAAACATGACTCGATCAGCGTAGTTTCCATTTGACTATACACAGGAAGACAAATACATTACTTTGTTAGCTTATGGTCTCGGTGTCAAACATGACTCATTCGTTTCCATTTGACTACACAGAAGAAGACTGAAATACATTCCTTTGTTAACTTAATATGGTGTCAGTGTCAAACATGACTCGTTCAGTGTAGTTTCCATTTGACTATACACAGGAAGACAAATACATTACTTTGTTAGCTTATGGTCTCAGTGTCAAACATGACCCATTCGTTTCCATTTGACTATGCAGAGGAAGACTGAAATACATTCCTTTGTTAGCTTACGGGCTCAATGTCTAATATGACTCGTTTGGCTTAACGTAGTGTCCATGCCTGCAGTCGTGTGTATTTTGGGTAGACAACATTTCATTCCTAGGCCGAACACTCATCTCTGTCGCCATTTTGAAATTGTCAAACTTCGTACTTTTTATGGTATAAATTCAATGGTCGACTCTCGATTGCAAAATAATTGAATTTACTTCTCTACACCCCAACAATACTTACAAACATGAATTTTCACAACGAGTCATCGAGCAAACGAATTTGTCCCACAAGCCGGCAAAGAGCGCCTCCGCTGCTTGTAGCGCCTTTTGCGAGTGTCTGGCTTGGCGGTAAAAACGTTCTTACAATTTATAGTAATTTTTCCCGTCGCGCCAAATGTTACAATTGCAAAGAATGGAATGTCCGTTCTAGTAGAAAGTTTGTCGCACACTCGTTCGAACTGCTGGCAAAAGTATCAAGTTGATGTTCTTTTCGGAATGTGGTAATTACACCAATTTTTGGGCTTCGAATAGAACGCTGCAGTCGATCCTTACAAGGGGGTTGATCACATTTTCTGAAAAATAGTTTGATAGTTTAATTATTCTGATGTCTCTTCATAACCTCGTGTGAGTCTCACTTGTTTCCAACCCATCGTGATGAGGACCCACTGTTTCAGAAACTTGGTCTTGCGGCATTTTGAGATTGCACCCGAAAGATTCTCTAGGACTTTCCTGGACTTTCTTTTTCTTCATTCAGTTTAGTTTCCTTACGAAAATGCATTATTTATACAATCTTTTCTACGTCTTGTACATCAGAAATTTGATTGGTAGGAGTCTAAATGAAGGCGATGATATGTTCCTCCTTTTTGGCCCTTAACAAACACGTTTCTCATTTCCTTTTTTGGTAGCCATCTTTCTTATGAATTAGTCTTTCCTCCCTGTCGTCCAATTCGGTGTCCACCAAACTTCCTGTCCTTATCGCTAATCTTACGTTGAATTATTAACTAAAAGCACCGCTCACCAAGAACATATATTACCTTGCCCTCGTGTTTACAGGAGTGAATGTTGCCCAAAATAAGGATGTTGTTGCCAACGGAGCTAATGAAAGTGGCGCCCTCTCTTTGCTGGTGTATAATTAAACCAAGGGACAGATTATACGCCGTATTAGATGGCTTCAAGCAGAACAGGAATTTTCAAACACAGAGTCATATTTTAATGATAAAAGTTGCCTCAGAATTTAATTTACAGTTGCGATTAAAAAATTTAAAATGTTGTATGCAGAGAACTTTAAAGGACTAAGGGCTAGTTGTATTTTCAGGTTGAATTCCGTTTGAGTTCGATGTTTCTTCGAGGTTAAACATCTTCTGGGACTCTTCTGGAGAACGAAGTTCAAAGGAAGGCGTAAATTCCAAGTTTACCGGAATTATCAGATTTTCTAGTCTGTTATGTTGCCTTATTTATTTAAATTTCCATAATTTAGTTATAGTTGCGTTTATGCAGGTTCAGTTGCACTACGATTGGTTGAAAGTTAACCGTAGTGCTACACGCTGGGTTCGTAAGTTACGGTGAGATGCTGTTGCTTTTGCTTCGCTTTGCTTTTGGGCGTCGACTCACGCGTCGCATGGATACCGACTTAATACTTATAATGAAAGGGGCGAAACCAGGCAGAAGCCGTATCGTAGAAAATCGTCTTCTTTTTTTTTTTAATCACTATTATAATCGCTGGAACTCACGCTGAACGTCTTTGTTGTTAACTTGTCCCACGTTCTAAGTCGTTATTTATTCCACTAGGTTGTCCAGAGCTATCCGAGAAAGCTTTTGGGTTTCTGCTATCCCAGTCAACTTTTGGTGATGGCAGGGGCTTTTACCTCGATGTTAAAACGCTTTTCGGGACACAAGTTAACAATAAAGACGTGCAGCGCGAGTTCCATTGATGATAATAGTGCGTAAGCGTAAAATTTAATAACGCTCAATTGTTCTATACAATATGAATTCGGGATGGTTTCACTATATGTATTGTGTGCACGGCGTATCTTGAGTCCTGAAAGTATTTTACGAGCGGCTACGTCTTTGTGGAGGGGGCGGCTTTAATCGACGGCCGCCATTGTTTTTGTAACCAACTTGGATATCAGCAAGGCACTCTGCTGCCAAAAACGTACAATCGATTATCTGTGTTCGTTCTGCGGCGAACTCAAGATAGGCCGCGCACACTTTAGAGTCTGTATCCCAGGCGACGCGCGAGCGACGGACGACAAGCCCCCGTGTAGTAAACGTTTGACTTCTGAGGTAGGCTACGATACTACGCAGACATTCATGGATTTAAGTTGTGGATTCTTGGAAATAGATTCGTCACCATTAGCGCAGCGCGTAAGACTCCTTTTCAGAAGATGTGATAATAAACAAGCTCACACTCGCAAGCTCATTCCATTTTAGAACAAAAAACGTCGCAGGGATAAAAGCTGCAGCCTTAGTTCCAAAGTTTCCCCGCAGGATGTCGTAACAATTTTTTAGAACACACAATTTGGCGCAAATGTTCGATTTAGTTGTAAATGGGCAAAAACCTTTGCCAAAAATGATTGAAAGAGCAATTTCATCCGGCATTAAAGGTGCCTGTTCACCATTTCGATAGCATTTCCCATACTCTAAACACAACATTCACGTTCCAGATTCTCCGTCATCCCATAGGCTGATGTAGGTCACGTGATCTCGTTTTAATTATAAAAATTGCGGCGCCGCCGCGAATAGTGGTGTACTATTTTTAAATCACCTCTATTAAGTACTTCTGTATCTCTTGTAATTTTCGACTTATTGGTTATCTTCATATGCCCTAAATTACCGTAATAATTACTATTTCTTAAGTTTCTTCTCAATTTTCGTCCTAAATGGGGAACATTACCCGGCAATTTGATTTCCTATATTTCTTGTCAATTTTCGGCTCCACATTATCCGGCATATCCGGCATTATCCCAGTAAATAATTATTATTTCCTATGTTTCTTGTCAATTTTCAGCCTAACTGGGCTACATTATCTGGCATCTACCCTACAATTGTTATTTCATGTGTTTCTTGTCAATTTTTGGCTGAACTGGGCTATAGTAACCGCATGTAGCCTATATTTGTTTTTCTTGTCATGTTTCCTGTCAATTTCCGGCCCAAATGGGCTCTATCCGGCATCTACCCTTTGATTGTTATTTCTTTTGTTTCTTGTCAATTTTTGACCTAAATGGCCTACATTATTCGTCATCTACTCTGGAATTGTTATTTACGATGCTTCTAATTAATTTTCGGCCTACATTAGCTATTATCTGGCATCTACCGTACAGTGTTATTGTTATTTCTTATGTTTCTTGTCAGTTTTCGGCCTATATGGACTACATTATCCTGTATATACCCTATCCTATAATGTTATTTCCTATGTTTTTTGTTCGTTTTCGGTCTAAGTGGACTAAATTATCCGGCATCGCCCCTATAATTTATTTGCTATGTTTCTTGTCAGTTTTCGGCCTAAATAAGCTACAGCATCTACCGGCATCTATCTTATGTTTCTTGTCAGTTTCCGGCATCTACCTTATAATTATTATTTCCTACGTTTCTTGTACATTTCGAGAATTATTATTGGTAGAGTTTGCACGTATTATCGCTTACTAAAAATAAGCAATACCCTTAACTGCACATTTGGGAAAAAAGGTTCCTTGTAAATATGCCCTGCTCACTTCGATTAAAGTATGCAAAGTATCCTAGATATTTCCTACAAAAATAGTCCCTTTTCACAGAAGGAGGAATAAGATTAAATAACTCAGCAAAATGTGAAACGAAGAAGGAAGGGGTTGTTAAATTATTGGTCACCCAGTTCTTCACATTAATCGTGCTAGCCCTATCGTTTGCTTCTCTCACTCTATTGGCAACATTCCATGCTTCATATAGTTTCTTTGATCCCCGGATGTAGTGATTATTTGGAAGGAATTGTTGCTTACAATTTATTCATCCCATTCCTCAGTACGTCTGCATATCTTCTACGCCATTCAAAACGTACGACTTCTTGGTTTGCGTATCTGTATACCTATACTCCCCGGGCGGGAATAATACCCCTACTAACGTAAGAATGGCGTGAGAAACGGCTTGGAAAAAATGCACGGAAAAATCGCCTGCTTTGTTCGCTCAATCCCCGCACCTTGCTCCAGAAACGGGAGTGTTTCACAACATATTAATACCTTCAGGTCTGCTTTTTCCTTCATTCAGAAGTCAACAAATTTTGATGATCTATCCGTCTGCTGATAGAAATGTATGATGCAAAACAGGTCGTCTAAATTTTAGGGTTTTTTTTTTTTTGGCAATCCAGTTTCTTTCTGATTAGTTTGCCTGAAAAGTAAGTGTTTGATTGAACTTTGGCATCATGAACCGGTTTTCAAAGCAGTTTTTCGTGTATTTGAGGGTCAAAATATCAAGTTACAGGGATGAAAATAGGCCTAACCAAAGCATGATTTACCTATCTTTCATTTGGCGATACTCTCATCTGTGTAGGTTTCTTATATACCCACGCACACCTATCATATATTTTTAACGATGTAGATCGTCGGAGGTGAATTCATTAAAGATATGTTGAACCAGAAAACTTACGACCAAGGTTTCACATTAGTCCACCGTGGCAGAACGTCAAACAAGCCATACTATACAACGTTGCTGGTAAAAGACATAACATACTTTTAACTCCTACCTTTTTTTTAATTTTCCAGTTGCAGCCCGAGTCCCACTCCGTCCAAATGTGACCTCATGGATCCTTCCGGTCTAATGATGCGTCCCGGCTCATCATGTAGTCCTAAATCTCCGCCAATGTCCCTTTTGGCCCCTCCAGGGGCACACCCCCATCTGCAGGTTTTACCCCCTGGATTCCTGGCCCAGCATTACGCCCTGCCAGCCCATTTAAGGGCCGCCCCGTCTGCTGCGCATCTTAACAACATGGTCGCCCATGCCAGTAAGTACTAGTCAATTATTCTACTGTTGTAAGAACTTTCTTTCAGGAACTTTGTATCGTTACCACCTGTCAAAGATTATGGTGGGTTTGTGGGTTGCATCCTGCGTTTGGAATCGTGAAGCAGAAGCATGAGCCTCTATCTCAATCTGTGTTGATGAAATGGCTAATCGCTGAGGCTGAAAACTTACAATTGGGGCATGCATCGAAGCTGGTTCGTTCAGGATGTGAGAAGAGTTCATTGAAGGAGAAAAAAAACCAATGGACCGGATATTAGTACACCGTCAACATTTAGCAGAACACCACGTTGTTCCGTCGCATTGTTGTTGTCATAGCAATTTAGGGTAGGTTAGTTCAGTTACCTTGGTTCAAATTTCATCCGGCAGGGTAAGAGTTTCAGCCGACAACGAGTTTTGTGCAGTGCTTGAATAGAAATCACATGCAGCTTGAGTCCAACAGTGTTGACGATCTCCAAATGGTCGCATGTGAAAACAAGCTTCAGCTGGGTTGACGTGCAAGTCCTCCTGAGATTTAGCACAAATTGATCCCTATGTGCTTGGCAGTTCGTCAACGTTCGGCACTGACATTAGGGAGTCTCTACAAAATTCCAATTAAATGTTGAAATCTAGTTGAGACATTTTTAAGTAAATTTTACGGACGTTTTTTTAAGTCGTATTAGTTAGTGATCTGGTGTATTGGAGGTCAGTTCCACATGTCCAGCTTCAATTCCTAAACAAGTGAACGTTTTTTTTCGTTTGCCATAAACGCTTACCGTTTTTGGCTGTTCTTACCGTTGACAACATTTTACTTGTGTGCGAATTATTTACTTTAATTGCTGATTGTCAGATAGATGAATCTGAGAACAAGAAGAGCTGGGGGGTAATTACCACGTTTTGAGAATTGCCAACTTCCACTCAGCATGTGCTGTTGTTCCGTCTTTTATTTATTTGCTCTTCATTTTCACAACGTCCAACATTTTCATTTGTTGATTAAGTACCATTTTCAGTTTTGTGATCAAGAACGCGAATGGTGAAGCTAGTAAGCTGCACCCTGCCCGGAATGGAAACGTTAAATTTTTAAGAGATACATACATCTTTTCTTTTCCCCCCATTTCGTTCTTAGGATCAGTCAATAATGGAAAGGGGCCATCAATATTTAATCTAAGGCTCTTGGTGGCCGGTGGGCTCCCTACACTAAGCCTATTACTTAATTCTGGTATATCCCATTTGAGCCAATCGGGGCCTAGTGTTTACAGCGCTCTACCCCCATCCCTATGGTGGCCATTTTTTTATGTCGTCATTGTTTAATGTAGTTCAACGGCCGCTCTCCAGAGGGCTCCACCTGCCCGTCTCCAAAAACGTAAAGCTCTTCCATCGGCGACCTAATCCGCGTTGATGGACCAGCCGGGGAGCGGTAGGACCCAAAGAGACTTCCAAATGGCTTCTTTTGCGAGTTTGGAATGGTGAAAGTAGCCGGGATGGAGTTTAGAAGCACGCAAGTTTTTAGACATGGCGTCAGGACGACATCTACAAAAGGGTTCCACCTAATTAGCGATACTCAAAACCACAGTGTAATAAATAGCAACCTGGAAAGGTAGCTACTGTGTTAGGGCCATTTCGGCTGTTTTCACTTAAAGTGGCACTATCACCGATTGAAAACCGTACGAAAATACCGTGGCGCCATCAAGCAGCAGTGATATTGTCAACCTTTACATCTTGATCCCAGGTGGACGACGACAAATTTTCACTCAATAATAAACGAGGAGGTGGCTTGTTTGTTTCGTTAAAAGAAATGGCGTTGTGCGTTCCTTCGCTTAATGTACACAAATGCTAGATAGTACTGGATAGTGTGCTAGATGTTATTGCAGACTTTCAAGCGATGATAGTGTCACTTTAAATGTGATCTACGATTTGTGAAATATGTGAATTCACGTGAGGAGTGAATTCGGATCCAAGGAAAGGTTGTGTGGCACTGGCTGATTCCTATCCCAGAGACGGTCAAGTTGAGGACGATTATGATGAAAAGATTTAGAATGGTCCATTTTGTTTAAAGCGGCACTATCACCAATTGAAAGCCTGCAGAATCCGGCAACATATGACACCATCTAGCACTTCTTGCATCAAGCGAAGAAATGCACAACGCCATTTCTTTTAACGAAACAAACACAGCCACGTGCCTGCTTAATTATGGAGTGAAAATTTGGAAAGTCCTCGTGCACCTGGGAGCAAGCTGTAAAGGCGTGAATATGTTTTTATAACTTAACCATAATGATTAAATCAGTACTGTATCTCTAGGGAATCCAGTTTGTCATGCAAGAGTCTATTCCAATAAGGCATTTCTCAGAAACCTTTCAAGAACTTGGTTAAAGGTCTTTGGAATCCCTCGAAATTAGCAATGTCTTTAACCAAGTGTGAGGACCACACCTGACAAGCGTATTCCAGGATGCCCCTCGATGCCACAGTATCACAGTTCTGTATATCTCAATTCATCACTTCCTAAAAGAACACTAGCTATCCATTATCTAGACGGTTTTACTTCGTTTTTACGCAATTAAAACACATTTTTCACATAATTGTTGTGTTGTTTGATGCGAGAATTTGTAGCAGCGCGAGCTTACAAAACTCATATGCCGGACATGTGAGTATCCAGCTGGGAGGTCGTAACTCTCGCTTCATATTTCCAGTGCTTGTCACAAGGCCATCTGGGAGATAAACTTCGGATTTCGCTCTTGGCCCCAGGCCAGTTGGTTTAACAATGCCAAAATTGTGTTTTACATTAGCAATGCTAAGGCGCATAACTTCCGGGCACGTACACAAACTGACATGTAGCCGATGAGCAAGACACACAGTTTCTACCCCAGTTGGCCTTGGCTGTGAAACAACTCTTTGCTCACTTAAAGGTTGTTTAAATAGTGCTGCTTGTTAATTGGTCGCGGGCGTGGACCAATCAAAGCACGAGCACTGTATTTTGCAAATGAAAGCCCACACAACGTAATTTTTGACGTACGTTTTCTGCAAAAGTAAAAACGGTCACCTATAAAAAAAATTAAAGGGGAGAGCCTACTCGGCCTACTCGTTCCCCCATTAAGCCATTAAGCCTCAATCCCCCCCCCCCCTACTCGTTCGACAGTTGGCTGCGTTGGGTCGTGACTCCAAACGAGTGTTGGAACATGGGTAGAATTATCTTGGGAGACTCCTCCTTTATGTGCTCCTGGCAGTTAGGACGACGCAGCGTAAAAGAAAAAAATTATTTGTATCGAGCCGTCCTAACTTTTGATCCTTCGTTGTGGCCCTTTGTGGCACTTTTGACTCTTTATTTTGTAATCTGTTGTAAGAAGACGGTGCTTTATCAGAAATAAATGAAAATGCTTACATATTTACTAAATAAAAAAAAAAATACGGGTTTATTTAGAGCTCTTTCAGCCCATCTGCCTAATCGGCGATACTTTTTCAATGTTTTTTCCTCTGCTGTCTACGGCGTCGGAGAGAAGTTTTTTTTTTTTCAGGTCGTTTCATCATTTTATTTTATTTTATTACATTTAATTTCATGGAGTAATGGTAATATAAAATAAAGTGAGGTGAAATAATAAGATAGAATTATTCACGTTTCTTCATTTCATCTCATATTATTTTATCCAGGGGGAGTTTTTTTAGGTCGCTTCATCATGAAATGAGCTGCAAACCATCCCCCCCCCCGGATTGTAGTTTAGTTGAGGAGTTGTTCCTCACTGTCAGTACCCTCCTGTGGGCACCCATGGGATGTGACCTCAGTGCTTCCGCTTACAGGGAATTTTTCCCTTTTTAGGGGAAAAATGCTCTTCAAGGGTAAAATATATTAAACAGGGAATTAAAAAATGGGGAAATTCCGTGTTTTATTTGCAAGTTGTGGTTTTTCATAGTGACTCACGATCTTCTCTCCATCCGGACCGACTTTCTCGAAACTTCCGTAAGCCCCCTACTATTATACGTAGTACGTGTATTGACATTGTAACACTAGTTCTAATAAAATAAGTAGTTTGAATGTTATGTTCAATTTGCGTCAATGCTCCCGTCCCATCAAAACGGTCCCATAATTTTTTTTTTATTATTTGGAAATGTTAAAAATTAAGTGGTGTAATGAAAAGAAATTAAATAAGGGAAGTAAAAAGGGGACATGTTTTTTTCACTCTTCCTCTTGGCTGCGAAAAATAAAACTTGCAGTCGGGGCCTCTGCCAGTCCTCCCCCGGCTGCCCCGCTTCCCCCTCCCAGTTTATTCACCTTTTGCTTCAAGTTACGTAGGCTACATACCTCCTTCGTTATTTTCAATCGTTTCTTTTCTCACCCCTCAGTTTTAAATAATCAGTATTAGTTTACGTAGCACAGACCCGTCTGAAATGGCGGATCGGATGTCCATCCGTGCTTAGGCTACGATTGCCTCAGAAACAATGAGTTAGTCATACATACTTGAACCTTGGCGGGTCAGAAAAAGTTCATTGTTTTCTTTGGGAGAGTTTGACCTTTTGGGATGGGCGGGAGAAGGGGATACAGTCGGTTGGGGAACTTCTATATGTCGAGACCTCGTGGCGAAAGGTGTGGAGCTATGGACGCCTTTCCTTACCGTCGCAGTGCGGCGGTCGACGTTAGGCGTTACTTATTCTCCCGATGGATAAACGGTGAGTGCGTAGTTGGTAGTGAGGGACCTAATGACTACTACAGTCTGTGTGGCGTCCTAAAGATTTTGCAAAACGTTCCAGATTTAATAATTAATTCAATTAATTAATTTAACAACGGTGGTTTATCGGCCGCCAAGGTACGACGACATCAATGCCGTGTGCACCGCTAGAGACTTAGGGCGTGTTTACCCAGCGACTCGCCTTTGCATTCTCGCAGCTAGAACTCAATCGCGATGGTAAAGGTGACATTGCCATGGTAACAACGCTAAATGGATTAGCTAAATCCGACATCGTTTGAGTAAATACTTGCAGTCTTATAATCCGTGCCAATAATATAAAGAATTCTTCATGACGAAACAATTTTCCCAAACACACGTTATTTGCTGTTTTCGTTGCGAGGCGGCAGACATAAAACCGCCGCCATCTTGGAATTGAGGTGATTTCTAGCTTCTAGCTGCGAGAATGCAAAAGCGAGTGGTTGCATAAACGTGCCATTAAGGCTAGAGTGGCTGAGCGGTGAGAGAGCTCAGCCTGGTTGCTGGAGGCTTGCGGATCTAGTCGAACCCCCTAGAAAGGGAACGTTGGCCAAGTCCCCACCAGGACTACCGGCCTGGGTTGCATGAGCGGCTACCATGCTGCCTCAGTGGCCATGGGAACTATTCTGGCAAATTCTGGACAATCTTTCAGCCCCCTACGATGACTGGAGGTTTCCCGAATCGAATCGCCGGGTTGGCACCTCCTTTTAATAGATATTTCTTCTTCTCTTAAAAGTCTGGTAATGTTCAAAATTGAGCCAAACTTGAGCCGGTTCAGCCACATGAGCATTAAATTGCTTCGGCTGGCTTAGGCTTAAAAAAATTAATAAAAAAAAAGTGTTTGTCTGCAGAAAATTTTCATTTATTTGTTTAATGATTATTCGGTGGGACGAATGAACAAACAAGAGTCGTAACATTCGGGGAAGACCAGTGCGCGGTCTTAGAGGGGAGGAGGGGGATTAACGTTTCTTCGTGTGAACGGTAATCGAACCCCGTTTTTCCAGTTGCGCTGGCTTCACTGCAGTTCGCGGATGCTACGATGGATGTCTCTTTATTTGTTTTCTCACTTCAATTTCTTTTCATTTACTCGGCAAAACTGCATCCAACGGCAAAATAACAAGATGGCGGAAATCCTTATCACGTTTTGTTTTGGGCAGATATTACTTGCATTTTGAGAGTTGCCAAAAACGGTTCATTGTCATAGCATGCCATCGTTTTATTGCATTTTTTGTTGTTGGGTATTTGAAAGTTCCAAGCAAGTAGTTTTGTCATGGTGTTTAATAATTATCTGGTGATGAAGCCGTATTATTTGCGACCGTAAATTTGGAGTTTCTAGTTTTTAATGTTGTCCTTGAATCAACTCCACTGTAACAAGTGTAAGCAATTAAGTTGTTTAAAAATAGTTCTTTTGAGGGTTTGGGGTGTAACACAAATGGTTAGATTTGCCGTGCACCCTCAAGAAGAAAGGGTAGTTAATGAGGCTGGGGGGGGGGGGGGGGTGGGTTCCCGAATAAAAACCCCCCGGGGGGGGGGGGGAGAACCTGAAAAAAAAAGCCGAGGTTTTTGGAGGTTGGGTTAGTTAGGTTTGTTTCCTTGGCGCGAATTTCACCAGGCAGGCAAAGGAAGTTCCACCAGGAAACGTTTTTTGCGGTTATTTTTTTCGGTTTTTTTTTTCCTAGGTTCGGGAGGGGGGAGGGGGGGGCGGGTTACTGGGTAGTCAAAATACAAATAGCAATTTTCTCACTGAATGTATTATGCAGTTTTCCTACTAAATTAATTTAGGTTACATTTGAGTTTTCTTTTTCTTTTTCTTTTACCCATAAACAAAAGGAAACGTAAGCCTAGAGCCGTTAAAATGCAATAGTCATTAGTGTTAAAAAAAAGGCTTAAGCATATAAAATACAGATGTAAGCCTTAAAGACTGAATGCTCTACAGGAACAGATACAAGAAAAAGACACGTAATCCATCAGTGTCGCACTAAACGTGTAAAAAAAAAAACTCCAGCATCCCAAAAAACAACCTGGAGGTTCTTTTACACAGGTTAGGGTGACGTTGATGGCTCACATAGTATTTAATCTAACTGAAATATCGTCAAACAAACAAAAAATAACAGATATTAGTATTAAAAACGCTTACGCGTATAAAATATGGATGTAAGCCATAAAAACACTTCCTGAAAAGCTTGTTTCTGTTCCTTTAGAGCAGGAAGTGTTTTTACAGCTTACATCCATATTTTATATGCGTAAGCGTTTTTAATACTAATATCTGTTATTTTTTTTTAAAGATATTTCAGTTAGATCAAATAACTAGAATTTAGATATACGAGCTGGTATGAGATAATTGAGATTAACGCTTTTTGAGATAAATTGGATAAACAAGATTTGAAATGAAGGAGATAATGAGATAAGCAAGATTTAACTTAAAGAGACAAACGAAATTTGCAATACAAGGGCTAAACAACATTCAATTAGATAAACGATCAGTTTTACTTAAATGAGATAAATGCTATTTTCGCCTGCGAATAGTATTGATTCAGTTGCGATATAAAGGGGAAAAAAATCCAACAACAACAATAGGCCTTGGGCCTTCTTAGTATCCACATTTTAAGCCACACAAATTTAAATTCGGTTCATTGGTTCGATTTCCATCCAGAGTAGAGCAAAATGTTCAAAAATTGCAACAATAAGAATTCTAGTCACGTTAAAATAGCGTTCAGTAGGCCTCGATCCTTGTTAGTACCGACATTTTAAGCTATAATAATTGAAAGTCAGTTCATTGGTTCGATCAAAGTTGTACCAACAACAACAACAACAATAACAAGGATATTGTAGGCTAGTCTCTTTAAAGTAGCGTTCAAAAGGCCCTGGTCTATACCTACATTTTAATCTATAAAAATTGAAAATTGGCTCATTGGTTCGATATCTAAGTGAGAACAAAACTTTCCCAACAAGAATAACAACAACAAGAATATTGTAGTCACATTAAAATAGTATTCAAAAGGCCGTGGGCCTTGTTCATACATACATTTTAAGCTATAAAAGTTGAAAATCGGTTCATTGGCGCAATTTCCAGGTGAGGGCAAGGAGTCCCAAAACAACAAGAAGTGGCCGTTCTGTGGAAACCAAACAATTGGGTTGTTCTCATTAAAATTTTTAACGCAGTAAAATACTTATGACATGAACCCCAAACACCGAATTTCGTTGGTCTATTTCAATTCTGGGGGAAACCAGGTTTCCAAAGTTTGACATTTAACATGGAAGTTCTTGCTGAGGCTTACACAAGGGCTGCGATCCTTGACTTGTACCCCATACTGTAATTAACCTTGCCGCCCACAACTATGTAAAATTCATAAGGTAAATTTTTCTTTATAGATAAGATGTCAGTTGCCAACTCTTCCGGTCGCGATGTCATGGTGACCAGTTGCGCTCCCTCGTCCGTGCCAACATTATCCATGTCCATGGCGGATAAGCCTTTCCCCATCCATATGTATATTCCACCGATGGGAGGGGCTGCTGCAGCGGCGGCGGCAGTAGCAGCAGCACAGGCGTCTTCTGCCAAAGCGGAAGCCGAAGAATCAAGTAAGTTTTACACTTTTATGTAGGCGACTCATATCCTTCTCTGTCCGATGAAAAAGTAATAATGTACTGTAGCAAACGTAGTGTCGTCCTTGGCCAATAGATAGATGATGCTAGTAGCCCTGCAAGATGCAGCATCGTGTGCATTACATGCTGTGAGTTAGTGAAATGGCGATGGTAAGCCCGAACCACAATGTCTTGCGCTATGCTTCTCTACGACTGCTTTAATAAATTTAAGTTTTCTTTATCCTGCAATGTGAAGAGTTTGTCTTGACTCTGCCGTAGTTCCAGGGAGTGGAGCATGCTATCGGAGCCTGATTACATCAGTAATCCTGAGTAGCAGTGAAATTGCTCAGATTTTCGTGAGAATAAGGGAACCATGGATATCACTGTAGAATCTGTGGACCCACTGGTATTCTTATTTGCGCCACTGTATAGTCTCTGTTTGGGCCTGTTGCAGAGTTCTATAGACACACTGCAGAGCTCCTACTTGGATGCCGTTGTAAAGACACGTAGAGCCACTCTTAAGGCTCATCTAGTTCAACTATAGAATCCCTGTCCTGGCACCAAAGACTGTACAATTCTGTACAGTCTGTTTTTGGGCATCGCTGGTACCGTTTTGTAGAGCAACTGTAAAATCCTGTAGCCACTGAAAAGGCTGCGAGTTCTACCTTAGAATTGTGTGTATAGGGATCACGTTCGGGCATTACTGTAAAGTCCTGCAGAGACACAGTAAAGTCCCTATCAGGGTGCCACTGTAGAGTCACTGTGGAGTCCCGCGTTCGGGTTCCACTGTAGAACCATTTACAGCCAATAGATTTTACAGTGGCATGCCTGTGAAGTCCTGTAGATCCTGTAGAAAGACCTCGTTGGTCTTTACTCCCATCAAGAAGCTCTTTGACTCCCATTAAGAAGCTCCTGCAACCAACTTTCTGCTGCCAGTCCTGAAATTCGATAGAAATTTCTTGGTAGTAGTTCAAGGTAACTCGTGGTATACTTAAACCTTTGAGATTCTATAATTGCTTTATCTCGCAGTGTTAAAATCAATGCGTGAAATCCTTACTCATAGTCTTTGTTTCATATGCAAACATAACAGTCCGCTACTGGCTGAAGTTACTTTTGTAGCAATGTAACCTAATGTTGTGGAAGTTTCCATAACTCGTCACAACTGTGGCTGCAGTCCTTGAAGTTGTATACTGACATCATCAGCCAACTTGCTGCTATTAGCAGTAAAAAAGCATAGGTATCCAATGATAATCATTTATAATTGGCCAGGGCGTTATCCCTTAGTATAATTCTCAATGTCCTTACAGTAGTTGTCAAGGGATCCCTATGGAGTACCTAACAGAAACGTATATAATAGATGTACAATTCCAATCAGAAAGTTATAGTGCAGCCACAACTAAGAGAAAACAACATTTCCACAAGTGACACTTTTTTTTTACTTTCTTATAGATAAAATGTATGGGGCCAAAATTGTCCGCCAGCCGAAGAAAGAATCCGATAATAAACCTCATATCAAGCGGCCAATGAACGCCTTCATGGTTTGGGCTAAAGATGAGCGGCGCAAGATTCTGAAGGCCTGCCCAGACATGCACAATTCCAATATCTCCAAGATTTTAGGTAAGTTTTAAAAGATTGTTGTAGAATTGTAAAATTAGTGGGATCAAAATTGCAAACTCTAGTTCCCTTCATATTTTTGGATAAAGTTACCAGCGCTTCAAAGATCATTGTGGAATTGTGGAATCAGTCGCGTCTTTTCGGTACGAAAAGTTGCAGAATTAGTACAACTTGCTTGATGACAAAGTCAAGTTTGCATCTCAATCTCTGCTGAAGTTGTGTCAGCATCAGAGGGTACGTGGAGAAAAGCCACGGGAAAAAAAATTGTTTCGTCATTTTTGTTGTAATTATTGGTTAGGGTAGATTAGGCTACGTTAGGTCAGATCAGTTGCCAGTTTCACTAGGAAAAGACTTTCGTAACGTTTTTTTTTTCCCCTTTGGCTTTTTTCTGTGGGTTTTCTCCATGGCTTGTTTCTGCTGCTTTTTTTTTTACCAAGTTTTGCTTCAAAGATTATTGTCAAATAATTTAAGAATTAGTTACTTCTGACTTGATGTGAAGAGTTGTATAATTAGTGCTACTTACTTGATGACAAACTGAAGGAGTCTTCTTATTCTCGGATGAAGTCTGTGCTTCGAAGGTTGTTGCCAAGACTGTAAAATCAGCTGTTTCATATTTTTGTGACAAGTGTAACATAAATCGCCTAATAAATGCCCATGGCCCATTGCAGTATATTTGGCTAAAATTGGGGAGTGTGCTTATTAACCCGCGTTAAGGGATAATTAACCCATTGTGCTGAATCCAATGAAGCCTTTAGTTAATTTTGTAGCAAATAAAAAAAACAACGATTTAACTTCACTATTTTTTATTGAGACCTTAGAGCATTTTAAAATGGTGGGTGCTTTCTCAACAGAGCGTTTATGAGGTGATTTATGCTAATGCCACTTCTTTGATGACAAACTCCAGGTCCGTATCATTGCAGAGCTGGAAAATTAGATTTTTACAGGATGACAAAAGTTGCACAATTAGTGTTATTTGCTTGGCGATTTACTCAAGTTTCCTTGTGGAGGGAGGAGTTGGAAGAGAGAAAGAGTCGACTTCCAAATGCCAATTTCGAGAAAATACCTTGTAGCAACTTTGATACTCTTGAGGATGAGGGAACAAGGATGTTGGAACGAGGATGCTCTCCCAGGAATGGCGGAAAGGGGCAATAACCAACAAAATTAGGGTATTCTAAATATATGGCTTCTGAAAAAAAAAAGCTCCGTACAATGACATCATGCAGCTTAGCCATAAAGCCGTTTTCGAAAAGGTGGGGGTGGGCACCAACATTCCTCTCTCTCCTTGGTACAGTATGTCTAGCACTTTTACCAAATGCAAAGATTATTCATTAGAATAGAACTAGTGGTTTTGGTGGTGGCCATGGGAGTTTGCAGCTCAATCTCCCTCCATGGCCACTACCAACACCACTAGTTGCTTGCAGAAGCTGCTCTGGTTTGGCAAATAAAAAGGGAACCATGGCAAAGTCCCGTGTCAGAGACTGCCAGCCACCTTCCGATTTATTTTGGCCTGTCCTGGAAAGTATCTTGGCCCTAGCATGATCGGAAGTTTTCCAGTTGTAATCATCGGGATTACCCCTACCGTTATTACGCTTTTTCTGTTACTAAAACATCAAGTAAAGTTATAAATTGAGAGGGTTCGTATGGGTTCTTGAAAACCTGGAAATGCCCTGGAAAATGAAAATAAAATGAAAATTTTCCAGGCCTTGAAAAGTGCTTGAAAAACGTGAAAAATGCCTCAAGTCCTGGAAAATTGAAAACTTGAAAAATAAAAAAATGAATAATAAAAATAAAAGGTGCCACATCGTGTATAGGAACTATAGTCGCTGCACCACAAGATGTAAATGTAGCAATTGCAGCACCAGAGTTTCTCACTTTAGGTTTAACCAGGGTTGAATTTGTGAATGCATTTCGGTCAAATGTTTTAATTGTTTTGTTTGTCTGTTAATTATTTTTTCTTTGTACTTGAATTGTCATTGAAACGTTCTGTAAAAATCCTGGAAAAGTCCTGGAATCTTATTTTTACAGGAGTGTAGGAACCCTGTTCAGGTGACTTCAGGCTCCACGAAATTAATTAAAGGAGGTTTTTAATAAAAGTCTCCAACAGAAAAATGTATAATTTGGTGTACAACGTTTCAGTAGGCTATGCAAGACGGAAACAGTAAAACTAGCATTTCGGACTTCAAAAACATTCACCGATATTCATTTGCAATATTTTAAATTCATAAAAGTGAAAATTGGTTTGTTTCTTCTGTTGCAACTCTAATTTGCTGATACTGTTTTTCAGGAGCACGCTGGAAGGCCATGTCAAATTCTGAGAAGCAGCCGTACTACGAGGAGCAGTCTCGACTGAGCAAGCTTCATATGGAGAAGCATCCCGATTACCGATATCGACCAAGGCCAAAAAGAACTTGTATTGTTGACGGAAAGAAACTTCGCATATCAGAATATAAGGTAGGATGAAAGAAGTTTTATTGCAGGGAGGAAATTTATTTAAAAAAAAAACTTTTAATAGTGCAATTGGGCACTTTTTACATTAAGCCTAATAATGCCAAGTGAGGTACCACACCAACTTTAAAGAATCTGCAAAGACCCTTAGATTTACGTTTGTCGCTGGATAGTGTAGTAAACTACAGTATGATAGAAGCGTGTAAGATTTTGCTATCTTTTAGAAGCCATGTCCATTGTCCAGGGCAACTAGTGAAATTAGAAAATGTGAAATGAACTCTGGAGTAACTTGTCCTTTCCTTTTGTGCATGGGAAACCTGTTTATTTTACGTCTGTAAATAATGGTGGCATTCTTTAACGTTTGTATAATTAGTGGCGCCATCCAAGCCTCCATTTAGAAATTTTTTGCTGAGTGCAAAACGTTGCGCTCCTGCGTTGCTACTGGGCACAAATTGCTTGCTTAGGAACAATAAGCAATTACATTTTTTTGCACAATGATTATCACTGTTATGCATGGTCCTGGTTGCACACGTGATGAAATTTAGTCATTGTAATATTATTTTCTCCAAAAACGGTAGCAAAACTATCTTACTGAAGGAATTTGTGAAATCATCAAGTTTTTTGGTTGAATTTTTTTAGAGTTAGAGGCACAATGTCTAACACCCTAAGAACCTTAGTACAGAGGTTTTGGGATCCAAGGACGCAAATTATTGTGCTGTTGCACCACTTTTTTATTCTAACCAATCTCGAGCCCGTTGGCTTTCCGTCTCGTTTAAAACTTTAGTTCAAACCCTGGCTATCTCCAATTGAATTGACGAACTTCACGAGAAAAAACATTTTCTGTAGTTCTTCATTGACCACAGAAGGCACTGTTTATTTATCCAGCATTCTGCTAAAAATTACCATATTACGCATGTCAACGCAATCAAATAAATAGATAATTCACATGCACCAAATAAACGTTCATGTTGTTCCAGGGAGTTCAGTTCTTAAAAATAGGGCTAAATCGACACCTTTCTGTTGCAGTTTAATGCCATCTAGTGGCAGAGATGTGTAAAATCTCTACGTATTTTGGGGATTCTCTTCTGTTTAAAGATCCTACGAGTTAAAATAAAGGAGAGAAAGTTAGTGGAAGACTTGAGTTCCTTACTCTTACTTGGAAAGGATATATGTTTTTCCATGACTGCATTTTATGTAATCAATGTAACTAAACTGAACACTGTACCGAATTCATTGGTTTGACTTCTTGCTGCGCTGTTGAAAAATATTGTTTCAAATCCGCACACGATAGGTGTAGGATGGTTTTGGACTGCAGTAACTTCTTATATAAATGTGCTGCTAGTTCAGTTGACAATACTTAGATGGCACTTGTGCTTTAAAGTGCCTTCTCTGCCCTAGGGACAAACTACTGGTCATCCTACCCTATTTTGGCAATCATAGGTACCTAAGGATTCTTTAGTGAACACACACTACAGCTAATTAAACAAATAAAATAACAAAATAAGAACTATTAGCAAATACAGGCTTAATTTCATGTGCAACCATCTAGTGGAATATGTATGTACTATTGCTATAGACCCTATCGCACGTTGGCTTCATGGGGATGGCTGGGAACAGCTTCAAACCTCCAAAAGCCCCCATCACAGCGGGGGAATTAATCCCGACGTTAATTCCATACCCACGGTAGGGTGTACATAAAAGGAAAAGCACTACTGCCATTTTAAAATACTGTAGTAATGCCTTTACTTGAGGACGCAAGCGTTAGCTTATTTTTTTTGGTGTTTAGTGTAGACAGACTTTATGGCAACAATCTGACCGGACAGTGATTACACCTTTCTAGTCTAAACCCAAAAAGTAGAAATGTAGAGAAATTGAAATCAAAATAAGATTTAAACTGATCTTGGTTTTACGACTTTTCCATTTCCTATGCCGGGAGACTACAGGGTTCCACTTTTTTTTTTACCAGAGCTCATCATCACTTTTCAAGTAAAGTCGTCAATATTTTTTAATCATGATTAAAAATATTGATGACTTTACTTGAAAAGTGATAACGAGATCCAGTAAAAAAAGTGGAACCCTGTAGTCGCTCGACATAGGAAATGAAATAGTCGTAAAACCGGGATCAGTATAACCGTTTAAAATTCAATAAAACCATAATGGTGTTTCCACGAAGAACTGTAGCCTTAATCGTTGAATCCAAGTCTGTAGAAGCGTTGCTAAGGGCATTTCTTGCATTATAACTGACGCGGACAACATACAAGTTTTTCAAATTAAGTGACGTAGTAAAAGCGAAAAAATTGAGAACATTATTCTAAAGCTGGTCTCAAGAGAGATACTTTTGCTGTCAGTAATTGCACCTGCAGGAATCCTACAGTGCAGGGTTAGAGGTTAAATTCGTTAAAAATGCATCAACTATAAATTTCACCCACATTCTTTAACAATAAAATTTTTACTTAGCATTTGAACCTTTTGTCAATCGTGTTCTACAGGAAACTTTGAGTTAATCATGAGTGCTTGAGTTAGTTTTGTGTGGAACTGGATTGAAAAGCATAAAATGCTAAGCAACATTTTTATAATTAAAACGTGTGGGTGCATTTTACGATCGGCGCATTTTTAACACACCTTTATTTTAAATTTGGCAATGTTGCTGTGCAATGCTGCTGTGGTTTCTGTTCTACTTCGATTTATTTACACTGCCAATAAAAGTCGATCTCTGACATGTAGAAATTAATTTTAAATTTTGTAGGTGGCACTGCCTCAACTCCTAAAAAACTGTTCTATTTTATCCCAACTTTAGTCTCCAAGAGCCTAAACACGGTTACTGCTGTAACCCCAAACATCTTCCTCAGAAATCGTTCAGATCACTCCCAGTAAAATGTCCCTGTTAGCTTCGCTGTTGCTGTTAGCACCACTGTGTTCTTACACTCTGCAAAAGATTGATTACTGCATATATATGTGTGCAATCATTAATTACCAGCTATCATTCAGACAATTCAGCACATCATCTATACAAACGTTAGCCTTTAACACCATGTAAAACAACAGGATAACTTTTATGTGTTTATATAATAATAATAAAAATTTGTCAGTTAGCAACACTGGTCTAGCAAGGACCCTAATATTGTTAACAGCCAGCCTAAATCACAAATAGAAGACAATCACATATAATGATAGAGATTGGCCAAGGAAAGGTGACGGGATTAGGTATTGGGACACGAATGCCTTATCACCAAGGTTAGACCTGCCAGGTAAGGCCACACATGTTGGACACGGGAGGTGTAGGATCGGCTCAAGTAAAAAAAAATAAAAGGCAGATGAGCAAATAAGACAGTTATAATCCTTGGCTATATAAATTTAAGCCGTAAACTCTAGCAATATCAGTAGCACGCATAAAATACAACGTAATTATTATCCCATTGTTAGGCCAGCGAATTGTATCACAGATCTGATTAAATTTAAATTATATTTTTTTTTGTCAGAATAGGAAGCTTAAATTAGTGAACTTTGGGTTGAACTTACCCAAAAATAATCGATATTAAAAAAAATTGAGACCCTTTTTGTTTGGACTTTTCAGTTGGCAACTTTACGTTATACGCGTGACCACGCAACGATCCCTACTGCAGCGCAGCAATTGCAAACCAATGAACAATTTGAATGGAAGAGACTGCTTCAGCATAATTCCTTTTTCTAGGCTGCTTCTTTCCGTCAGGTAAAAAATAATCATGTGTGTTATGTTAATATTGATCATGATATGGTAAATCGTTTTAGCTACAAAATAAAAAGGGAGAAAATATTAACCTAACTCAAGAATTCTTTTACTGATAAAAATAAATATTTAAAAGTTTCATTCCCTCTCGTGACGTAATTCAAAACATTTGTAAAAGTTATTCGTGGTTATTAGCAGCACTGGCCCCCGTTTGGGAAGAGAAACTCGACCCAAGGGTATTAGGTACGCGTACATTGTGTCGGAATAAACGAAAATATATGGTGTTTTTTTTTACAGCGGTGTAGGGGAGTTGGTATTCACTGTAAACGGAGTAGGTTTTTCTTTTATAATAACATGAGCTAACCCTCCTCTTCCCCGTATATTTGTGTTGCTATACAAACGAATCAGTTTTTGCAATTTTCTTTGAATGCAACTTTCACGAGTTTCTTGAAATAAATTTTTGCGAGTTTGCAAGTGAAAGTTGCAAAACTCTGCTGATCAAATATCAAGCTATAGCGTCATGTTGCAACTTCTACAACCGCTCTTTAAGCCATGCTAATGCTGACAAACGGAAGCTAATCACATGCCAGTATTTCTGGCTTTCGAAACGAGTGCTAGAAACTGTCTGCTAAATCTAAACTATACAGCAATGATTGCTGCTCTTTACAAACTAAATGTCAGGAGTACCGTACATAAATACTATTTCAGTTACAGTTCCGCTACGTACACAAAGTACAAAATAATTATAAATACAGAAAGCCTAAAATCACACACATGAATCCTACATCGTACCATGTTCTTAAATATAGGCGTAAGTTTGTTCGAAGTATATTGTTATTGAACTAAATAATTGTGATTGGTTCAGGATTGCCTTCTTACTTCATATGAATGCTTGATAGCAATTTCTGCGATTTTTATTCGAGATCATTAACTGTTGTATACTAACATTTTTTGGGCTATGATTAATAATGACTTCTTTTTCTTTTACATGTTGTACAGGCGTTGATGCGTCACAGACGGCAGGAGATGCGTAACCTTTGGTGTCGAGACAATGGTTTTGGATTTGCTGACCTGCCTACTCTCGTTCCCAGCAGTGTTCCCTCTTTGATGACCTCCCCACCGCCGCCTTCAATGTCGGAATCTGGGGCCTCATCAACGCCATCTTTGTCGGCCATGTTATCTGCCATGTCTGCTAGCCCAAATTCAACTGGAAGCTCAAACGAGATGCTGGACAGCGTTTTGAACGACCACACAGACACTTCGTTTTCTGAGCCTTCGACCCCTAACTCGACGACTGGTAACGATTCCATGGTTACCGAAACGTCCTGAAGGTGGCATTGATATTGGTGAATTGATTTTTGCTAATTATCATTTCTGTAATTGTTTTTATCAGAAAACAAAAGAGGTGAAGGATGAAATTAGGAAATCCGAAACGAGGGAATCGATTCGGTTCCACTTCGGTGTTTCGCACTCGTCCACCCGAATACATTATCAGGTTTACGGTTACGGTACGGTGCATGGTGTACAGGGGAGGTGAGATTGTTGAGGATTGGTTTGATGTTGAGGGCAAGTTATGGCCTAACAACCAATCTCGCTTAATTTCCCGTATAATTTTGTTGTTGTTAAAATGTTAACAACTTGTAGTTTAACACGGGGAATATGTCAGGCATTTTGTGATGCTGTGAAGATTATGTTTAATGTGTTATTGGATGTGTTTGTACAGCAGACAGACATGTGAACTAAAAGCTCTGCTTTGCCACGTAGAAGCCGTGTAATGACGTCGGAAGCCATTTTATTGACGTCTACAAAGAACACTTTATAAAGACATTTGTTTGTTGTTGAAGACACGGGGTGCACAAAAGACAGTTTATAATTATCTGAAAGATGTAGCAGACCATGCTGCCCTGTCTTTCATGTATTTTTTGTTGTGAATGTCAGTGCTAGAAGACGCGTGTGCAGTAGTATATTGTATTGTTGAACGTTCACTATGTGCTCGTACTTCTTTTTTAAATATTAATATTCTTATTAATAATTATTGTTTGTTACCCAAAATTGGATATCTTGTCCTGCATCACTCCGATGCTGTCATATTCATGTACTTAATTTTTATGGCGTACTGTAGGGTAATCCCTAATATTTCCTTACTCACGCAACACAGCAACAGAGTACTCACTACATAAATCCACCCTCACACACATGATTATGTGCTGCACTGTAAAATACCATAAATTGTACTATTTGGTTGCATATGTCTTGAAGTACTGCAATAAAGAAACACTTCTTTTTAAACTCAGTATATTAACCAGCAAGTTCAAAACAACTTTAGGCCTACCGAAGGCCCAAAGTGGGCCGATAGGTTTATGTGGAATACTGTAACAGTATTACTTAAAAAACAGTTTGTGAGCTAATTACTTAAAAGTTTAGTGAATGAACTTACTTAAAGACAGACAACGTATGCACTTCGCTTATCTGAAAAGGCTAGCTACTGCAGAATAGTGTGAATATTTGAAATATGTGCTTTGTTTGTTACAGTATTTTGTTACATTTGCAGCGAAAGAAACACATATCAGCCATCAAAGAATGCTTTGTGGGCATGTGATCTTAAGCAGTGTAATAAAAAAAAGCATTTACCGCGAAAAAATAATATGGAGCCAACACAAATCCAAGCGTGTAATGTGCGATAAATAATTCACTGCAGCCCTGTACGGAGGCTTTAATCCTACAGAGTGAAATATCTCTGTGAAATACTTCAAATGTGTAAGTTACGCGATGGATTTCAAAGAAATATGACCTAAACCATCACCGTAAGGAGGAGGAATGTTGTGATAGTGTGAATACAACGAAATAGCACTCTGCTGTGACATACTTTACAGAATGTGATGGCCTCAAGAAGAGGAACTTAACCAGTACCTTAGTATAGTTAGGATACATTTTCTGTCAGAATAACAGCTTCACTACGGGCTTTCGGTATATAATACTTCAGGCCCAAGACATATGCTGCAAATTGTACATAAAAGCATTTTTTTAGCTCACTATACTCACTAAAGTACTAAAAAAAAACTGGTCTTGTATAAATTGTTGTGCTTTGTTGTAGTTTTTTTGACTCCGTAGCCAGTATGTATGGTTCGTTCCCGTAAAACACTTTTTGTCCAATTCATCGTAACAAAAAAGTACTAATATTTTTGTTAATGCTCAATGTTGGATATAATATCTAGTCTGTGATGTTTTTAATTTTTCTCTTACAAAAAACGAAAAAAAACAATGACAATGAAGACTCCATTTTATTACAAAAAACGGCCCGCTGGTATAGCTTTCGTGGGAAAATTCTGTACTTGGTTACTGTAATTAGCCGAGATGTTGCAGACCCTTTTACCATTCGATATGGTAATGTTGTTAATTTGCATACGTTATTAATATTATTATTTGGTACTATAGTGATCAGAAAGTTTTAGAAAAAACGTTATTTACTTAAGGTGGTAATCTGTTTCTGCTGGCTGGAATCGGCACACTTTTATTTATGGTAAACGTCTACTCAAAATTACCCAATTTGTATCTTTTCATGTAGTGGGACGCCCCACATGTTTTGAATCTGCACTACACACTGGAATTGTTTGCATTTCGTCCTGGAGAATGTAATTCCAGATAAACGTCTACAAGTATTTTTCAACTGGGGGAAACCAAGCTCTTAGAAAATCGCGGCATTTGTTTTACTTATCAGAAACTAATGCGTTAGATTCAGTGTTGTTGAGACGAATTTAGCGGAAAGTAAATGAAATGTTTTTCGCTTTTCCAGAAATTCTACTACGAAATGGCTAGATTTTGAGTAAAGTCTGGATTCTTAACCTATTACCACTTAGGCTTAAATATCGGACTTCCTGAGCGAGGAATTTTCCCCACAACCTCGAAAATCGAAGACTGAAGCTCCACCACTGAGCCAAAATGCACATTTAAACCAAAGGCATTAGAAAATACAATTGCCTTTTGGGCTTACGTTACCAGGAATTCTTTTCCTTATGAATTGCGAAATTGGAAATATATTTTTTTTTTAAAGTAAAATTTTGATATTTAGGTTAAAACCACTTTACAAAGCACCCCTTCATCTTAAAAGCATCAAATTTTAAACATAGCTCATTTGGGCATCAACTGAAAATGGAAATTAATGGTTTAGTTCTAGTTTGAAGAATTAGGAATAATGTGCATGTAGAAAATAGACAGTTAGTATTGAATCATGTTCAACTTGAAGCTCCACCACTATACCAGACTGACACATTTAAACCAAAGGCATTGGAAGCAGGTTTGCATCGTCATTGACCGTATAACAGAAAACAGTTTATTATGCGCTTCCCCGCAGCATATAGTCACCGCATGGTCTACATTTGCCGGTGTCCTTACTGGTGACACCTAGTGCTGCACGTAGCATCCCAGAGCCGACTAAGAAAGGTTGTTTTCAACATTTAGTCGTCGACTCAAGAGTTTGTTTTTGGAGAATAAAGAAAATTTTACAAAGTGGCGGGCAAGAACCTGGTCTCTGAACATTGTCCCTCATTTGAAATTACTTGTATTACACAATAGCTAACAATACTCTAAAATTTAAAAGAACTTCGTACAAATTGACTAAATTTCAAAGTGTACTTGCTTTACTAGTGGTCAGGTGGCAGAATTTTTCCGGTTTTATGTGTTAATTCTTTTTAATATTTTTTTTCACGTTTGCGGCTACACATTAATGAATGAGCCTCGATTGTGGAATTGGCATTTTCGGTTAAGCTGTTGTACACAAATGGCGCACCACTGTCTGGTCCTGTGTAAACTGATCCATTGTGTTTTAAAAAAAAAAAAGAAAAAAGACAAACCGTTTTCGTGAAACTTAAAAGGCAACTCGTTACCATTGAGGAAACGTCTCAAGACGCTATCATCGTACGCATTATATTTTTATTTCAAGGAATTATTGTTTAAGTTTAACAAAATACAAACATTTTTATCAGCCGTGTTTACAAAACTAGTATTTAACAATCTTCTGACTGCCATAACTCTGTGCCAATGGTTTTGTGATGGTTTTTTTTTTCTGCCAATTAATTCTGTTCCTTGGTTGTGAAATTAATGAAACATTGCCACAAAATGAAACATCTACGTCTTCACCATATCTGGTAATACAAGATAAGTTTATCCATATCAGAGCATGCTTTAGAAACGAGAACGTATTCATTCTTAAAGCTATTAAACAATTATGGGCATAAATTCATATTTTATATTCCAATTCAGAATTGTTATGTCTGTACTGAGCTAATCACTGACACTTTTATGATGCCTATTGCAATTCGTTGTTTTTCTTTAACCTTATTAGCTTTTGTTTCGTTATCAAATAACTGTAGAAAATGTCCGCAACCATAGCATGACAAACATCATTAGAATTTATTGAAAACACAGTTAAGAAGTAATAACAACCCACTTATTTGACCATAGGCAAATATAACCTACCCTGTATTACCCAGTTAAAACCATCTCCATACAAAGTTTTTCCAGTTTTGAATGTTGACCGAACTTAAAGCACCTGCAACTTAAAGCTCCACTTAAATAAAAGCACCTACTCTGCTAAAATGTAAGCAACTCCATTTTCAGTTTTTTTTTAAATATATTTGACCTCGCTTATAAGCAGCTTGTAAAATAAAGTAGGTAAAATGAAAGTTTTTTTACATCTACCTTTACTAAACTCTAGTCTATGGTTGGTTACTTTATGCAACGTGCATGTTTAATATAAATGGTGAGATTGTAATAAAAGCTCTTCTAACTGGGTAAATACCGTATTATAAGTATAGCGTTTGGTGAAAAAAAATGTAATGCCGTAAACTGATTAGTTTACATTTGTATTTCTTGAATGAATCGTTTTCTTGTAAATTTCTTTGACTTTGTGCGCAGTTTACTGCCAAATACTAAAAATTAAACATCGAACCTTATTTTTTATTAGTTAAAAGTTGTTCAAAACATTTGCACTTGATCCATATTCGGCAATCTTTATGACATGCAGCGTGCTCCGAACTAACCTTTAAATAATATAGAAACTTTATATTGTTTTCACTACCTGCAGAAGTGTTTGTTGTAACCATTTAGGAGGTACAAAATTATTTTCCAAAGTTTGAATGAAAGTTTGCTACCCTGCCCTATAGTGCATTGTCACACTCAAAAAAATCAATTGAAAATGTATGGCCAGTAGATGAATTAACCAAAATTTGAAGATGCAGATTCAAAACCAACTTTGTTAGCGATGCTGTTTACCCAACTGTTGCTTTGTAACTCACTAGTTTACAATTTTTGACGACTTGATTAACAAAACGTTACACTTCTGATATGGTTTTATTTTTCTGGTTTCCCGGCTTTCAAAATTGTAAAGAATGGCCTATGTTGTATGGAGAATTGGGCTTAAGTATGCACTACATATGCACTGATGAACTAAATGTCTGATGACCCTAAACAGTTGTAATGATTTTGTGCCATTTTTACTACGTGTCATAATAACTTTATCAACAATGTGGTTATTTTCACAACCTTAATAATGATGATTTTTGCAATTTTGTTAATCAAGTTTATATATCAGATATGGTTTATTTGTCAGGAATTTCAGCTTCCAAAATTATAAACAAATGCCTAGATCTTAAAACTGAGGAAGGTTGTTTACCGTTAGGTAAATACGCGATAAAAATTCGTAAGCACTTTGTTCAATTTGTTATTACCCACCCATTGGCAGTAAATCCTTTTTAAAACAACAATGTGGTTGTGGATTTTTTACTAAATGAGAGCAACTACGTTTTAATGGTATTATTTTATTTATAAGAAGAAACATGAGCTGAAATTTGGTACCGAGGGCAGATTAACAACCAACAAATATTTTACTTTTAGTCAATACGTTTTAATGTCTCAATAAAATTTAAAGACTTCCTTTTCTAGATTCTGACTGGTTTGAACCACAAGTTAGTAGCTCTACCCTTCCAAAAAATGTGACCAAACTGTGGAAAGGTTTAGACAATTACGTGAATACTTCTTCTAAAAGAAATGAGTTTTTAATATATATTTTTTAATTTGAAAAAAAGGAATATTTATTTTGATTACTTTGAAGTTTACTAAAACAAAAAAAAAAATCTATGCTTTGACAACAAAAGGTGGGTTACAAATGGTTCCCGACATTTGAATCCATTTTCTGAATTGTCTGCCTCGGTGTGTTTTGTTTTGTTTCTGTTTGGCAAAAATTGAAATGAATTGAGGCAGCTTTAGTTGCAAGTGTTACTGGTGTGCATAAATTTATTCATTTACTGAAAATTCAAAAAAAAAATGGCTTACAAATAATTAAAACTTAAAACCCTCCATTACCACCGGGAAGAATAATGTGTTTAATTTCATTACTGCTTGAAATATTTTTTGCTTGTCTTGCTTTTATCCAGAGTTCTAGATTTGTTGTTCATTAAAGGCGAACTGGAAAAAAAGAAGGAAACAAAGTGAAAACCCGATATTGTTACAGACTAACATAATTTTGTTGGGCCCACGAAGTGTAAACATCATTTTTTTTACAGCCAGAAATTCATCTTTCAGTGCGTAGTACTCACAT